>JAJOOR010016597.1:0-37976 GCA_036250505.1 Solanum acaule
AGCACATTTTTAAGAACTTTTTGGGTCAAATTCAAATATAATCATTTCATTAAGTTCTCGACTCCAAACTCACATGTGAGGCTCTAGTTTCACTCTATCATTTTCCGGGTCGTTACAACTACCATACCTTGCTTTGAAAAAACTCCATGAAATTTAGAGAGAAAGATGAACTCTTGAACTCCAAACCTTGATTTCTTCTTCTCCAATGGAGGTTTCTAGAGGGAGAATATTTGGAAGGGGAGGTGGTTTCTAATTTTGAGTTTAGGGAATAATGAATTGAAAAAGGGTTTTTAATATTTAAAAAAGCCTTAACTAACTCTAAATAATCAATATAAGCCGTCCCCTAACTTAACTAACCTTAAAAGTAATTTACCAAACTACCCTAGCCTTGGCTGTGAATGGGCATATTGCAAGTGCAATCCACGCCCCCTTGACCTAAGGACCGTGGGTGCATTGACTCCCTGTCCTGCAAGTCCGTAGGTGGTTCAGATACTTGACATTTCGGGGCCTGACCCACGACTCCCCACCTACGAGGCGTGGGTCCACCTACTGGTCGTAAGTGCTATCCGTAGGTGGCCCTAAAATGGCAGCTTGGATAGTTTTGGGGAGCTTTGGGGGTTAGGATTTAAACCCCTCAACCTAAACTCGGGAACTCATTTCACAATTCAAAACCCCATATCAACTCAACAACACACTCGTAAGGCTCTAGTTTTACCTACTAGTTTTCCGAGTCGTAATAATATCTCCCCCTTGGGAACATTCGTCCTCGAATGACACTTTAAACACTTTAAAAAATAAAGACTCAAGACTAGCAACCCATCATGAAACATCATAAACAATGCACAAAACTAGGAGGAAACATCATTTCCATCTCAAACATACTCCATGCAACACAAGAAAGTAGGAACTACATCTACAAACTCATTATGCATGAAAACTTCAACATTTCTCATTTCCTTGGAGGAATAACCTTCTCCAACTCAAATCATGATCATCATAACATCATAAAGCAATTTATGCATTTACTCTCGAAAGTACATTTAAGCATGTTCAACATTTCATCTCATGAAGCATATAGGCAACTCATACTAAATGCACATCAACATGAGGAACATAAAGATCATGAAAACTCAATTTCTCATTAAACATGAATTCATCAAGAACATGCATAACAAAAGGAGACCATGGAAACACATTATCACACATGACTCCCAAAACATGAAACAAGCCATAAGGAACTCTTTGTCTCACGCTTGATAAGAATAGAAGAAAGAGATAAGGATATCAAAACTCTCAACAACCTTACTATTCATCGTACCATCTCCTCAACATTTTCATGGAAACAACTTCCTTACTCTTCTATTTCTTAACTTGTCGGTCTAAGATCCCAACCGGTACTTCTAAACTAGGGAGATTCTCATTAAGCAACTCTTGCTCACAAACAACCTTACCAACATCACTCAAGGTCTCATATGAGTCTACCAATCCGGGTCTAAACTTCTCAAACTCCCTACACCTCTTAAGGTGAGAATTTTAAGTAAACCTAACTCATGAACATCAAGGATACTCAACGACCTTGTTATCTAAGCACATTATCTCCCCCTTAGGAGCAAGCCTATACAAACTCTTTTAAGCATCACTTCTTTCAATTTCTAAGGTTGGAACAAGTCATCACTAAGCTTTCACATCCATCACACAAGATAATTCTAAACCATGGCGAATTGCACTTCTACCCTTCTTAGAGGAGTCTATTCACTCAACCCGTCTAGGCATTACTCAACATCTATTCAACCCATCTATCAATATACCTCAAAACTCATCATGACTAAGTTGGGTTCTACCATTAACTAAATATAACCATAATGCAACGCATTCATACTAAATACAACATTACAACCTATCATCCCAAATCTATCAAGTCACCTAGCCATAATTGGCATCACAACCAACATTTTCTTCCTCGCTCCTTCTAGCATAAGCCTTTCGAGTAGTCATATCCTAAAGACCATCGGATAAGGAAAATGAGAGAGACCTTATAGAGTTAAACTCTATGGCACGACTTAAAGAATGAAGAAGTGAAGTTTTCCTATCATCCAATAGCTTCCTATTAATAAATGTGGCACGCTTCACAATATGAACAAGACTCTACTAGATGTGGTTTGAGACATCCTAAAACCATCCCAAAATCTTGTTTTCTGATACCATGTTTGTCATGACCCGAGCTATACCCCGGACGTGACACGGTGTACAAGACTCTGAAAAGCTTTATATCATTCATAACATAAGAACATAGGGAAAAGTGTGGAATTTAAAACTTTTCTTTACAATCAAAGTCATTTTTCATAAAAGCAAGCGGAAGTCTTTCTATACTTTGTAACTTTGGGATGCAGCCCATACAAAAGCTCTAAACATAATATAAAAGACATATAAGAAAAGGGTGGATTTGTCCTCGAAACTATGAGGACTCGCCATATCTTCAACTCCTTGCTCCTTAGAAACCTATCTTCCAAGAATAGAATATCAAGTCCAAACCCTACACTTTGTGAAAAAATGTAGAAATATGGGTTACCACATAAAATGTACTAAGTATGATAGCCATGCAAAAACCATGCTTAAAAAGGACATTTTGGTTGAAAACCATGCATTATGCCAATTTTGAGAAACATCATGAACTTTAGTATAAAAGGCATAAGATACAAACATACTCAACATATAAGCCATTACATCACATTAGGACCATCACCTTAGATAACCCTAAGCTATACTTGTGCAATGTAAGAATAGCATCCCATACTACTATTCCTACTAAGTACCACTTTAAGACCACCTTAGATGAACTTACCACCTTAGATGAACTTACCATTTGTCATACTCATCTTTAGTCAATACTCATGCATAAGGAACATATACATTTCATTAGTCATAACAGGGAAAGTAACTCATAATACAATCCAAGTAAAGCATACATCATTTCATAAAGCCTTCAAGTCAACATTCTCACTAGAATCATTATAAGCACATTCATTTCATTAGATATTAAATCAACATTATCATTAGCATCCTCATAAGCTCATTCATTTCTTTTAACATTATGACATTGAGAAACACACCATAGCCCTCTCAAAGCCTACTCGTGTCATGCATGAATGACATCCCATACTACCACCCATACTTCATAGAACTTCTTGAGTAACTATAGTACCTAACTAATATCCTTGATCATAAGACATTATACATAAAGGAACACACCATGACTACTGTCAAAGCCTACTTGTGCAATGCATTGATGAAGTCTCATACCCCCACCTACACTAGGTAGTGCATTCTTGAGAAGCCATAGTTCATATCATTCTTTGTGGGGGTAAGCCATAACCGACATAGACCATGTGAGAAAATCATAGAATACCGATGTTACCCACACCGAATAAGGGATTCCTACTTGCCAAAGATAGGACCGTTAACATTTAGCTTAAGTGGATCCACTCGCTATAAACCTATGTGGGCACATAGTTATGGGATAGGGATATTGCTACTAGATACCCCACCTCAACTCACGTGCGGGCATCCATCTCAAGAGATTGCTACTAGAAAGCTCGCCTCAACTCACATGAGAGCTTCCATCTCATATCTCTATCCACTCGGTGCTTGGCAATATTCCCCATGGAGTACTTGACAATCATTACTTTCGTTCATTATTATGGGATAAGAAATTGCTACTAGATACCCTGTTTCAACTAACGTGAAGGCATCCATCTCAAACCCAACATTCATTCATTAGATAGTTCATAGATTCAACGATGAGAATAACCTTTCAACTAAGAATCCCCATATCGTGAGAAAGTCCTTTCACAACATGTCATTATCATTCATTAGTGTACAATTGAGAATTGCCTTTCAATCAACACATCATCATTAACATAATCATAGAAACTTCATTCATTATTCATTCATGAGTGTGTGTATGTGAGAATAACCTTTCACATATATCATCATCATTCATAAGTTTTAAATTGAGAATAACCTTTCAATAATAACACAATTGCATTCTAGACATTATCACATTACTTTCATTGAAATCACAAAGCATATGTCATGTATAGGTTCTTCATTCATAGCCTTTCAAGAATCCTAGATCACAATTCATGATTCACATCTTGCATCACTATTCTATACATGGATATTGACATATTTCAATTAGATTAACTACTACATGCATAATTTGATCACAATCCACCCACAGCAATCATCACCCACACTTTGAGATCCAATTTGACGAAATAGGGGAATTCATGGATTCATAGGTAATTCATCATAAAAATAGTAGTAATTCATCAAATTGATCATAATATAAGACAATAAACACTTTGAAATCATTTTGAAAGTGAATCCATGATATACATTGAAAACCTTAGGTTTTTGAGAATTTCAACTTTCAGAAATAAAGTTTTGAAGTTACTCCTTGGATGGAACTTACCCAAGGATGAAGACTACCATACCTTGCTTTGAAGAAACTCCATGAAATTGAGAGAGAAACATGAATTCTTGAACTCCAAACCTTGATTTCTTCTTCTCCAATGGAGGTTTCTAGAGAGAGGATATTTGGAAGGGGAGGTGATTTCTAATTTTGAGTTTAGGGAATAATGAATTGAAAAAGGGTGTTTAATACTTTAAAAAGCCATAACTAACTCTAAATAATCAATACAAGCCATCCCCTAACTTAACTAACCTTAAAAGGAATTTACCAAACTACCCTAGCCTTGGTCGTGAATAGGCAGATTGCAGGTGCAGTCCACACCCCTTTGACCTATGAACCGTGGGTGCATTGACGCCCCATCCTGCAGGTCCGTAGGTGGTTCATAGACTTGACATTTTAGGGTCTGGCCCATGACCCCTCACCTAGGGAGCGTGGGTCCACCTCCTGGTTGTAGGTGCCATCTGTAGGTGGCCCTAAATGGTAGCTTGGACAATTTAACCCTTGGTTGGTCCTTGAGGAGTCATACCATGACGTTTAACCCCTAAACCCCTCAACCTAAACTTGGGAACTCATTTCACAACACAAAACCCCATATCAACTCAACAACACACTCGTAAGGCTCTAGTTTTACCTACTAGTTTTCTGAGTCGTAACAATTATACCGAGCGAATGGATTTGATTCGACTCTCAAAGGATTGAAACAATGCTGAATTGGCCCAGACCCACATCTCCAGCTAATATACGGAGTTTCCTAAGGTTGGTTGGTTACTACAGAAGGTTCGTCAAGGGGTTTTCATCTATTTCATCCCCATTGACTAAGTTGACTCAGAAAATGGCTAAGTTTCAATTGTCTGAAGCTTGTGAGAAGAGCATTTAGGAATTTAAACTCGATTGACTACTGCTCTAGTGTTGACCCTATCAAAGGGTACAAAAGGCTTTGTTATTTATTTTGATGCATCTAGAGTTGGACTTGGTTGTGTATTAATGCAAAATGGTAAGGTTATAGCCTGCCTCCAAACAGATCCGACTCATGATCTTGAGTTGGCAATAATAGTGTTTGCCCTCAAAATATGGTGTCACTATCTATATGGTGTTCATGTGGATGTGTTCACTGACCATAAGAGTCTCCAGTATGTTTTCAATCAGAATGAGCTTAATCTCAGACAAAGGAGATGATTAGAGTTTCTCAAGGATTATCGACATGAGTATCCTCTATCACCCAGGTAAGGCTAATGTTGTTGATGTTTTGAGTAGGTTGTCCATGGGGAGTACTGCTCCGGTTGAGGAAGGCAAGAAGGAATTGGATAAGGAAGTTCATAGACTTACCCGTTTGGGAGTCCGTCTCTTGAATTCTAGTAAAGGTGGAGTTGCGGTGATGAATGGGGCTGAATCGTCACTAGTGTCTGAAGTGAAGGAGAAACAACCATACTTTACTTGAACTAAAGGCAAATACTCATAAGCAAAAGGTTATGGCTTTTGAACAAAGGAGAGATGGTGTATTGAGATACCAAGGTAGATTGTGTGTACCAAAGGTGGATGAGCTCCAAGAGAGGATCATGGCAGAAGCTCATAGTTCCAGATATTTGATCCATCCTAGCTCTACAAAGATGTACAATGAATTGAGAAAAGTCTATTGGTGGAGTAGAATGAAGAGGTGCTCGCGGAGTTCCTTGCTAAGTGCCCAAACTGCCAACAAGTCAAGGTAGAATACCTAAGGCCCAGTGGTGTGGATCAGAACATAGCTCTTATGAAATAAAAGTGGGAAATGATTAATATGGACTTAGTATTGCCTTGTCGCGATCTCATAGACAATATGATTTGATTTCTGTGATTGTAGATCAGATGACTAAATCAGCCTATTTCTTGCTGGTAAGGACTACAAATTTAGCCGAAGATAATGCCAGATTGTATATTTAAGAGATAGTTTGACTTCATGGAGTTCTTGTGTCTATCAACTCAGACATGGGTGCACAATTCACCGCTCAGTTTTGGAAGTCTTTCTGGAAGGGTTTGGGTTCGAAGGTGAACCTTAGTACTGCTTTTCATTCTCAAACGTATGGCCAAGCAGAGCGCACAATTCAGAGTCTAGAGGACATGTTGAGGGAATGTGTCATGGATTTCAAAGGTAATTGTAAAGACCACTTGCCTCTCATAGAATTCATTTATAATAATAGTTATCACTCTAGTAATCAAATGGCTCCTTATGAGGCTTTTTATGGGCGAAGATATAGATCTCATATTGGTTAGTTTGAAGTTTGTGAGGCTAAGTTGATAGGGCCAAACTTGGTTCGTTAAGCCATGGAGAAAGTTAAGACTATTCAGGAAAGGCTAAAAACAGCACAAAGTCATCAAAAATCCGTTACGAATGTTAGAAGGAGAGACTTAGAATTTCAGGTTGATGATTGGGTATACTTGAAGGTTTCATTTATAAAGGGTGTTATGATATTTGGTAAGAAGAGGAAACTCAGTCCCCGGTACATTAGTCCTTACAAGATATCTAAAAAGGTTGGAAAAGTAGCTTATGAGTTGGAGCTACCGTCATAATTTGCAGCAGTCCATCTAGTATTTCACATATTTATGCTAAAGAAGTGTTTGGGCAATCCTTCACTTATTATATCTACCAAGAATATTGGTATCAAGGACAACCTATCTAATAAGAAATGCTCATTTAGATTCTTGATCGTCATGTTCACAAGTTGATAATCAAGGAAGTTGCATCAGTCAAGGTCTTATAGAGGAATCAATTTGTTGAATAAGCTACTTAGGAGGCTGAGGATATGAAAAAGTGGTACACTCATCTCTTTCCTTCCGAATCAGTTCCAGAACAAGGTACTAACTCTTTGTAAAGTATTGTTTAATTGATATGTTGGATTTATGTTATTTGCATGTTTTGTGCTTGAGTTGGGTGGTTAGATATTCACATCCCTTGTTGTTCTTTGTTTGATCTTATTCAAGGAAGAATGTTCCCAAGGGGGAGATATTGTAACACCTCTGTTTATGAAAAGAACTAAAGTGAGGTTCATACAAGTCGCCATCAGTTTTTAGTTTTGGGTCAACTTCAAGGGACCATATCTTTTAGCACATAAAGAGTTGGGTGGATCAAAACCTATCAAATTGAAGATCTTTGAGTCCTCTTTCCAACACCGCTAAGTTTGATTATTTTTGAGCTTGGAGTAAAAATTTATGCCCGTTTGAGTGAAACCTCTTTATTTAAGGCATCTCATCCGTTTTAGAAAAGGGTATTTTGGTCTTTTCCTTTTCCCACTAGGCCTAAAACGTTTTACTCACCCCCAAATAATGGTATAATCAGATTTAGATCACTTTTTCACGTTCCTAAACATTTAGAGAAATTAGAGAAGATTTCAAGAGGAGAAAGAGCTAGGTTTTGAGCGCTACTCAAGATTCCGTCGATTTTTGCCAAGAACATTGTTCTTTCCAGGTATGTAAGGATTCTCATAGTGTTGGAATTTTTCTTCCTCATGCCATACATTTGAATTTATCCATGAAATTGTTGTATTCAAAGAGTTCTTTAGTAGTTCTTGATTTTTATTCAATTCTTGAACAATAGAAGTTGTGAATTCTTTCATGTTGTTGATCTTTGGTAAAAATTGTGTTGCCCAAAGGGATTGTGTTGAATTCCTCATGTATTTGTATTGGGTTTGAGAATCAAGAAGAGTTTAGGAGAATTTCCCCCATTCTAAACGAGTTAGGAGCCTAAATTGAGCATAAATATTCGTTAGATTTTCTAGGTAGGGGTGTGGGGCAGCACACCAACGATGCACTTCAGTAGTTCAAGCCCTGGCCCGACGTGCTAGAAATACACCAAGGATGACTTCTAAAGTTTATTCCCTGGAGCAACGCGCCAGCAGTACACCAAGGTTTGCTGGGTTGATTTTTTTCTTTGTTCATCCAGATAATGTTTCTTTAAGTTGTTCTCACATTTCCCTTCTCTATACTAGATCCTATAAGGTCTATTCACCTTTTAAAGTCCCTACATATCCTAATCACGTGTCTAAGTGTGAATTCAAACTAAAACAAGTTTACATGAAAAGTTTAAAGGCTCTATTTTCATAAAAATATTAGAGTTTTCAGTTGCTATGCATATTGATCTTGGACTTGGAAGATAAGTCCATAAAAATATGTTTAAATGTAAGTATGAGTTATGTTTTTGAAAATTCCTTCAGTAGTGTAAAGACCCTTTCCTTGTAAAGGGTTAATTGAGCTTAATTGATATTGTTTATTATTTTGGGAGTAGTATTGAGCACCGAATTGGGTTAGAGTCTTTTATAAATCGAAAGTCCCATAAAATTACGTAGCCAGCGTAGGATAGGATAGCATTGAATTGTCATGCGACTCTTCACTGCCTCTGGGAAGTCCTATTAGATGGATCCATAGTTACAGTACCATATCATCCTATACCCGGTAAAGTATAAGATGACCCTTGCAACGTGGGTGAAACGTGTATCATTGCTAGGCACATGGTAATGGTTGTCGATTAGAGAAACTCCCCACAAGTAAAGTATATTATTTTCATATTGCTTTTATTGCATACCGTATTATAAAGCTCACATGGTTTACACTTCATGTTAATGGATTGATTTAGTTAAGTTGCTTTCAATCATTTAGTTCAGTTTCTGTTTTGCTCAACCATATTACATACTCGTACATTTAATGTACTGACGTCATTTGACCTACATATTTTATTATGCAGATACAGGTGTCCAGGATTATCAACAGACGTTTCGTTGAGATCACCTTACATTCGTAAACAGTATTTGGTGAGGCCTCCTTGCTTTCGGGAGACTCCATTTTCATTTTCATTTTGTAGTATTTGAGGAATCGTGGGCCTTGTCCCGACATCTATCTTGAACTGTTAGAGGCTTCATAGACAGACAAAATTAGATGTTTCCATTGTTTCTCAGGATGCTTGTTTAACTTATGACTTATGTTAAGTATTTCAAGACAGTGATTTAAGACTTTTCTAAATGCTCATCTATTTAAGCTTATGCGTATTATGTAAAGTCATGTGAGTCATAGTAATTAAGGCCAAAGGTTCATGTGGGGATCAAAAATTATTATCGAATGGCAATCACGTCTAGGGTGTAGGCTCGGATCATGACGGCGACCATCAAGAAAGTTTTGAATTTTTTTACTTTATTCATGCATTGGTCACATATGCATTTCCTCACCTTGTGTCATATTTCTGTCTGTGAGTGGCTTGATTTGTATGATGAGGATTCATGATTTTATCTTCTTTACTGTTAGTGGTGTTGATTTATTCTAGTTAACTATTGATTCATTCTATTAGTGCTTTCGTGCTTCTTAATACATATCTATAATCTAATGGAGCTCGTTCATCTTATTATGCCTACTGAGTACCTCGTATTTTAGGTACTCATACTACACTTATGCATATTTTTCTAATGCAGCTCCTAGCACTAGCCACCCTCGTTGAGTTTCAAATCTCTCTGGGCATCACAGATTTGGATTGTGATGAGTTCTTGGCCTCTGAAGATTTGTTTTTTTCCTTATTTTTGCACTGTCTATGTATTTTGTATTTTGTATTTTGTATTTTGATTAGAAAAATTTGATGTATATAGTTTTTTTGTACTTAGATGCTCTTGTACTAGTGACACCAGGTACAGGGCTTGGTTCTTGTTTACAGTTTTGTCTTTCTTGATCACTTTCAGACCCTTCATGTATATTTTGTATTGTTTTATATATATATATATATATATCTTTTTTATGGGCCCTCCTCTTTCTTATTATTGTTTTCATTTGTTTTCTTGTTTCGTTTAATTATCGCTTATAGATGGGTTTTGTCTTGCGTACTTGGGTTTTATGGTAGGTGTCATCAGGGTTCGATTTTAGATCGTGACACCAAATTTTAGGAGTATATCATGTGTCGAATGACTTACCATTTTTGAGTTATATCTTTTATTAAAAAATAATTTTTTCAGTAATGTATCTAATCAAAATTTCAATATTATTGTATTCGGACAAGATTTTATAAAATTGTGTAAGAATTATACTTTTTAGTATGTATTTAGACTGATATAATGTATCTGGATGTTATTGAATGTTTATTCATCATTAAAAAAAATTAAAACATTTATCTTGATTAGACTTTTAAAAAGGATGAATCAGTCTACATATACATGCATATACAAAGTTGACATTGTATTTGATTCATTTAAACTTCAACGGACTTAATCTCCTTGGTCCTCAATTCGCGTACATTACGATCAAGAATTGCAATCGGTTCCTCCTCATATTGGAGGTCTTTATCTAACACAATCGAGTCCCACTTAATGATGTAATCCCCATCACCATGATATATCTTCAACATGGACACATGAAATATCGAATGAACTCCCGATAGGTTAGAAGGTAAAGCCAATCTATACGCTTCTGGTCCTACACATTCAAGAACCTCAAAGGGACCAATGTATCGCGGACTTAGGTTGCCCTTCTTGCCAAATCTCATCACCCCTTTCATGGGTGATATCTGAAGAAGAACATTCTCACCGGTTTTGAAACGCCATGTCTCTTACCTTATGATCCGCATACTTCTTCTGTCTACTCTGAGCTGCTAGAAGCTTAGCTTGAATACTATTCACCTTATCTTGGGCATCCTTCACCAAATCAACCCCCCAAAGGTTTCACATCTCCCGCCTCAAACCATCCTATGAGTAATCTACATCCCCTCTCATAGAGTGCCTCAAATGGTGACATATCTATGCTGGAGTGATAACTATTGTTATAGGAGAACTCACACAAAGGTATGAATTTATCCCAATGCCCTCCAAAATCAATCACACATGCCCTCAATATATCTTCTAACACTTGAATAGTCCCCTCTGACTGCCCGTCTGTCTGTGGATGTAAGGTTGTACTAAAAGTGAGTTGTGTGCCCAATTCATCATGTAATTTCCTCCAAAACTTGGATGTAATTGGGTACCACGGTCTAAGATGATAGAGAGGGGCACCCCATGCAACCTCACTATCTCTTTCACATAAACTTTAGCCAATTGTTCAGAGTTATAATCTATTCTTACCAGAATAAAATGGGCTGACTTAGTCAATTTGTCTACCACTACCCAAATAGAATCAAACTTCCCCAAAGTCTTGTGAAGACCAACTACAAAATCCATAGCTATCATTTTCCACTTCCATTCCGGAATTGGCATTCTTTGAAGCAAACCTGCAGGCCGTTGGTGTTCATATTTCACTTGTTGATAATTTTGACACTTACCCACAAACTCCGCTATATCTTTCTCATGCCCGGCCACCACTAAATTCGCTTCAAATCTCGATACATCTTAGTCACACCCAGATGAATGGAATATCGCGAACCATGAGATTTTGCCAACAATTTCTGAATCAAGTCATCAACTCAAGGAACACAAATTCTTCCTTTAAAATTGAGCACACCTTCCGCATCAAGAGTGGTCTCTTGTGCCTTACCAATCACAGTCTTCTTCTTAAGTTCATTCAAATTCTCATCCTCAAATTGCTTAGCCTTGATCTCTTCTATGAATGTAGCCCTCACTTCAATGCTTGCTAACACCCCACCTCTTTCTGAGATGCTCAACTGCATGAACTTAGATAATAAGGTCTGAATTTCCTTAGCCAAGGGTCACTTGGTTACACTTAAGCAAGTTAAACTATCCATACTCACCATTTTCCAACTCAAAGCGTCTGCCACCATATTAGCCTTACCCGGATGGTATTGAATGGTGACATCTTAATCTTTAGGTAACTCTATCTACCTTCGTTGTCTCAAATTCAGATCCTTTTGAGTGAACACATGTTTCAAACTACGATGATCAGTAAACACCTCACACTTAACACCATAAAGGTAATGTCGCCAGATCTTAAGAGAAAATACTACCGCTGCCAACTTTAAATCATGTGTTGGATAATTCCTCTCATGCACTTTCAATTGACATGAGGCATAAGTTATAACATTCTTATCCTACATCAACACAGCATCCAAACCAGAATGTGAAGCATAACAATAAACAATAAAATCCTTACCTTCAATCGGTAATGCTAAGATGGGTGCGGTGGTCAAAAGAGTCTTGAGCTTTTGGAAGCTCTCCTCACATTTTTCAGTCCATTCAAATGGTATCTTTTTTTTTGTCAAATTAGTCAAGTGAGTGGCAATAGAAGTAAAGTTTTTCACAAATCGACGATAATAGCTAGTGAGCCCCACAAAACTCCTAACTTCCGTCACAGAGCTAGGTCGAACCTAATTCTTAACCGCCTCAATCTTTTGAGGATCTACCATTACCCCTTCTTTTGAAACTACATGTCCTAAAAATGCAACAGAAGTCAACCAAAATTCGCACTTAGAAAATTTAGCATAGAACTTTTGTTTCCCAAGAATGCCCAAAACAATACGAAGATGGTCGGCATGCTCTTCATCACTTTTCGAATAGACCAAAATATCATCAATAAAGACAATGACGAAAGAATCAAGAAATGGCTTGAACACCCCATTCATTAAACTCATAAAAGTGGCAGGCGCATTAGTCAAGCCAAAGGACATAACTAGAAACTCGTAGTGCCCATAGCGGGTTCTAAATGTCGTCTTGGGCAGATCATGATACCTAATTTTCAACTGATGGTAGCCAGACCTTAGATCAATCTTGGAGAAAATTGATGTGCCTTGCAATTGGTCAAAAAAATCATCTATTCTAGGCAAATGATACTTATTTCGAATGGTGACCCTATTCAATTGCTAGTAATCTCTACACATTCTCATAGTACCATCATTTTTTCTTAACAAATAAAACTGGGGCACCTCATAGGGAAGCACTAGGTCGAATAAATCCCTTTTCAAGAAGCTCTTGGATTTGAGCCTTAATCCCTCTTAATTTTGCTGGAGCCATTCGATATAGAGGGATAGAAATGAGGAGGGTACCAGGTCCTAAATCAATGCAGAAGTTTATATTTCTATCCGGAGGCATACCAGACAAGTCATTAGGAAACACTTGTCTAAATTCTGACACCACAGAAATAGACTCAATAGATAGAGTCTCAACCTCAACATCTCTAATATGAGCCAAATAAACCAAACAACCCTGCTTTACCAGTTTCCTAGCCCGAATGGAGGATATGATCTTAGCTTGCTTAGGCTTGTACACCCTTTCCGGAATTTCTAGAGTTACAAACTTAATATTACAATTTAACACAATATAATAGGGGGACAACCAAGTTATGCCTAAGATTATATCAAAGTCAGTCATATCCAAAATCACCAAATCAGCCCAAGTCTGAAAACCCATAAACAAGATAAGACAAGCACGATAGACATGGGTGACTATGACTGACTCTTCAACTAAGGTAGAAACATAGATAAGGGCATCAAGTACATCACAAATCATATCAAGCTCTGAGGCAAAATGCACAGATACATAAGAATAAGTAGAACCCGGATCAAATAACACATTAGCCATCCAGTCAAAGACAAGAATAGTACATGTGATCACTGCGTCAGACGTCTCTACCTCATTATTTGCCCGGAAAGGCATAACACTGAGCCCTATCATCTTGACAAACCATTTCCCTGCTTGGTTACACGTTACCTCTGCCTGCATTACCATTTCCTCTACCTCCACAGCCTCGCTGATTACCTCATCATCCACCTTGTGGACGCCCTCGACCATTATTACAATTTCCCGCGAGTACCACTGCTCTAGTCTGCTGTTGTGCGGACTCAAACACACGTGGGTGGGGACAATCTCTCCTTATGTGCCCAGGTTCTCCACAATTGTAGCATGTACGATTAAAAGAGGGTCTGCTGCCCACTGAAGGTGCGACTCCCTGGCTATCCTGAATCAAATTATGAGGTGGATTTCCTGAGTAATTACCTGTAGAGGCGGGCATAGAGGACTGAATTGGCTTGGCTGCAACTGTTGGCCTTTCGGACTCCCTAGAGTAAGAACCTTGAAAGTTACCCGAGTTCTTGGCCCTTTTTGCCAATGCCTTAGTCTGACCGTCTTGCCTCACCCCCTCCACTTTCTTAATATAGTTTGTTACCTCATTAAAGCTCATCCCTGCAGAGGTCATATGAACAGATAATACCTGCAACTCAGAATTTAGTTCCTTCATAAATAAACGGATCCTCTCATCTTCAGTAGTCACCAATTGAGTAGCATATCTAGACAAAGCGTGGAACTTGGCCTCATAAGCAGCCACAGTCATTCCACCTTGTTCCAAAGCCATGAACTCATCCTTCTTGCGATCTCTCAAAGTTCGAGGCACATATTTCTGTAGAAATAGAGCATGAAATTGGGTCCAAGTAAGTGGATGTAAAGTTGAAGATCTACATTCCATATAAGCTCTCCACCACTGCTTAGCCTCACCTTGAAGTTGAAAAGTCACGAACTCAACCCCATGCTGATGGACAATTCCCAACTTATGAAGCCTCTCATAGCAGTCTAAGATAAACTCATAAGCATCTTCATTCTAAGAACCAAGAAACACATGAGGCTTTAGCTTCAAAAACTTAGTCAACATTTCATCCTCGCTACCAGTCATAACAGAACCCAACAAAGGATGGAAGAAAGCATCATTACCTCTCGTTCCACCCGTCTTAGGGGCAGTGTTAGCAATAGGAGGACAGGCGGGAGCTTGAGCTGCTTGAACAGATGGAAGCACTCCAGGACCAACCAACCCCTTCAAGAATGACATAATTTGTTGAGCCAACACTGGATCTAAGGAAGGAATACATGTAGTCTCAGCCTACATCTCTTTCTCTTGTCCCACATCCTCAACATTTTCAACATTCTCAACATCAACATTCTCATCTAACTCTTCATGATGCGCATGAGGGTTCTCATTCATAGGAGCATTCTCAACAGGAACTCCATTCCAAGCAGACGCTACTCTTCCACAGCCTCTACCCTTAGCTCTTCCTCTACCCCTGCCTTAACCGCAACCTCTCATTACAGATTCCTCAACTGGAGCATTCACGGAAGCTACGGGCCTGACGCCGTTGAACCTAGTATTAACCATCTGTGGACAAAAGAGTGAAGAATGTTAGATACCAATTTGAATTGACAGATACCAATTGGAATCAAGTTATGGCACGAAAGGAAACAAGAGAAACCAGAGAGATTTCCTAAAGTCCTATAGCCTCTCGAAGAAAAGTAAATGCGTCCCCATACTGTTTCGCAAGACTCTACTAGACTCGTTTTGGTACATCGAGATCAATGAACCTAGGCTCTGATACCAACTTTGTCATGACCCAGCTCGTCGTGATTGGCACCCACACTAACCCTCCGGTGGGAGAACCACTACTACAACCCAAACCAAGCAACTAAACCAAAAACTAAACCATTTAAGTATACGAAAATAGGAATAATAGATAAAACTGAAGTTCCCATAAACTTCCGAAGGCCCTAACAACTAACAATGCGGAAAATACACCTAGAACCCGAAAGTCAATGTACCAAAACATCTAACAATGAACCAAAAATCTAAATAAAAAGGGTCACAACCCCAAACTAATGAACTAATAACTAACTAGGAAAGTCTAAGTCTGAAATATGGACATAGATGAAAGAGAACTCATGGCAGCCCGGAAGAATTGGCTCACCCTTGAATTCAAAAGGATCACTGATCTTCTAGAGGAGGTATGTCAATAGCCGCTTGAAGATACCCTGTACTCAACAAAAATAAGAGCAAGTGCAGTATCAGTACACAACCATAGTGTACTGGTAGGATCACGCGACTATCCCACTAAGTGTAACATAAGCAAGTCAATACAACAATATGATCACATGCATATATCAAACATATACAATATTATCAACATTTACGAACAACGAACAAATTCACATTTCTCAAGATACACAATTATGACAAGTCATTGGTCCTCTCATGGAACCCAAACCCAAACAGTTAACATACCAAACGTGGTACCCGATCCAATAGTTATGCCAGAACATGGAAACCAATCTCATATTTATGTCAGAATGTGGCAACCGGCCCCAATCAGTTATGTCAGAACTTGGCAATCGATCCATTCAACACACCACAATCACAAACACAAGTACATTCTCATAATCATACAAATCGAGTCATGATTCAATGGCATTCGACAATCATATATCCTCATTTACAACAAGTGTAATCCATAATGCAACATCCACATACATACATGTATCATAATGAAGCAAGACAAACATACATCACACAATCATAGATTCACAACCATCACCTACCTTGAAACAAGCTTGAAACCCTAAGAAACTTGATCCTTTCCTTTTTGGATTCGTTCCACTTGTTCTTGGTCTACAAACAATCAATATAATATGGGAATCAATAACAATCACTAATTACCTGAATTACTAACAATTCTATGAACCCTAGATCACACCCATGATCCCAAGTATCCAAATTAGGATTTTTTCCACCATAGATTCTAGATCAAAACCCTCCCCCATCGATATGTAATTACCTATTAGATTACGTTCTACAGATCGAAAAATGGATTCGGGGAGTTAAAAGCTTACTTTTAGCCTCAAGAATGGTGGAAAACTATCAAGAGTCGACTGGGGTTCGTTCCTTAGCTCTAAAAATCAAAAAGTGTAGAATAAAGTCATTTTGGGGTTTATTTACGACCTTAAGTTGCGTCTGGCCTGCCACATCGGCCATCACCCCGTTACAGCGACCCCGCTAGAACGACCAAAACCACTGTCGAAGTGTCATGCACAAAATAGTGAGCTATTTAAAGAATTCCAAAACCCCCATTTCACAACACACCTTTAACCAACGACACTCAAAAATTACCGTTCACGCTAAGATCGATTTCGGGAGTTCTACTCACCCAAATTCAATTCCGTAAAGTCGTACGAATTCCTTAATGACTTATCTAACTACTTATGTAATCAAAATCATAAATAAGTCACCCGATTGCTACCAGATTTCACTACATTTCAATGACTCTGATTTCGTCCAAATCTGGACTAGGTTAGGGAATCCCAAGTTAGTACAAAAAAGTTTTCCAGCACAAAAATTTTCCCCGTTGGCTTTTCTATAACGACGAAAACCGGTCATTACACCTATGTTGTTGAGTAAGTCTTCCACTAAGTATTGAGTCAGGCTAAGGGTTCGCTTGGGGACCAGCGATGGTTCTCGAGTGTCAGTCATGTTCAAGGTGTAGGCTCGAGGCGTGACACTTAAACATGTCATGTGAAAAATTGTTATTGAAAAATTGTCAAAAAAAGGAAAGAGTCGTTCTTTTTTAAACAAACTAAAAAAAAAGCATGTCAAACAAATTGAAATGAAGGAGTATTATTTTGTTGGAAAAAATATGCAGACACATACTCTTAAAACTTTAGTAGACTTTAACAAGTATATATGTCATATATAATTGAAACTGAGACATACATGAAAAAGAAATAAAATGTGCTAAATGAATTTTACATTTGTTGTCCTTTTGACAAGTTGATGATTAAAGTTTGTTCTTTATTATTTAAAACTTATGTTTCAATTTGAGTTTATTTGAAATAAATTTGGGCGTTGAATTGTTGAAATTTCAAAAATAAAATCAATGCACTTCAAACACAAATTTTCAATATTAATCGTGTATGCTTGAAATATTCCCAAAAAATAGGTTAACTTGTAAAAGAAATTTACAAAGCAGACATTAGTTAAATTGTGATTCCAAAATCATTGTTCTCATTGTAGTTTACTAGTAACAAGAAAAAAAAAGATTAAAAATCTATACAAATAGAGATTGTGACAAAAAAAAAACTGAAATCACCTATGCATAGCAAGGTACCAATAAACCAACAGAGTAAAGAGCAGGAAAGACAAAACAGGAAGACCACAGGTATTGACTCAGTGCTCCCCAAATCCCAGAACCCCTTTAGTATTCTTTCTGATATTGTTGATGAAGTTGAAGGAGGTATGGATAGGGGGTGTCAGGAGAAGCCAACTAACTTGCAGGAAGGGATTTCCAAAGGGAGGAAGTTGACTTGTGTTCTACATGAGGTTGCCCACACAGACCAAAGGCCTGACCTTAGAACTTCTGCTACCACTATCAAGCAGAATCACAACCAGGCTAAGGAGATGGAGATTGTTAAGATGCAAAAGGACCCAGGCAAGGTGAAGAACACAGAAAAAACTCAGAAACAGTCAGTAGTCAAGGATAATACACCTAAGGGTACTCCTAGTAGCAAGAAGAAACATGAAGATCATCAGGTATCTGCATGGGAACAGCACCATCAAAATGATACAGAGGTTACAGGACAACAGACTAGCAATAAAGTTCAAGGCAGGTTAAGTAAGAAGAAAAGGAAGGCTATCAAGAAAAGACAGCAGAATGAGGCTAAAGAACAAAGTAACACAGGCCATGATAAAAGGGAGACAAGGGATCAAAATCAGAAACAAACTACTAGTAGAACAAATCCAAAGTCTAATTATGAAGTACTAAACTCAGAAGATGAATTGGAAGAGGATACTCAATCCATCAATGAAATTGATGATAATGAGGAAGATGAGGAAACTAGTACCCATCTTATTAAGGCATTTGGTTCCATATTTTCCTCAGTTTATCAAGATGAAGTACAAGAAGTTACTGCACAACAAGGGTTGCCTCCTAAAGGAAGGAGACTCAGAAATTGTCCAAGCAACTGGCTACCACCAGCACATCTGCTACTTCTAGCAAGCCAAACACAAGGTCCAAAAGCAAAGGTTTTTAATGATGAACACCATATGTTGGAATGCCAGGAGCATCAACACTCAAGGCTCTCTGGAAAGGCTATAATCCCTTAAGAAAATACATCATATATCCATCATTGCAATTCTTGAACCCTTTGCTGACAAGAATCATATCAACAATTACAGAATCATGCTTAACATGGATAATGCTATCTCCAATGACAATGGCATGATTTGGCTCTTCTGGACCAATGATATCACTTACACCCTCAAGGAATGTGATGATCAACAAATCACTGGTGTAATCAAGCATGATGCATTTGTGGAGAATTTTTTTTTTTTGTCATTTATGCTAAATGTAAAGATCAGTTAAGAAGACCCCTTTGGGATAGAATGCTCCAAATTTCAACAGACAATGTCCCCCGGTGTACCATTGGTGACTTCAATGTGATTACCTCAACTGAAGAAAAGAAAGGAAGAGTGCCATATAATATGAACAAAAGCCTGGAATTCATCAGTGTTATTGAAGCTTGTGGCCTGGTTGATTTGGGCTATAGTGGTCAACACTTCACCTGGTGTAACCAAAGAGCTGAACAGGCTAGGGTGTAGAAGAGGCTAGACAGAGCCATGGTAAATAATAAGTGGTTGGAGATCATGCCTCAAACTAACATTAGTCATTTGCCATCTGTGGGATCAGATCACACCCCACTTCTCATGGAAATGACAGTGAATGATAATCAAGATATCAAGTACTTCAAATTCCTTCATTGCTGGGTTGATAATGAAAGCTTCATGGACACTGTGACATCTTGCTGGAATAAAGAAGTGCATGGCAATCCTATGTGGAGATGGTACCAGAAAATGAAAAAGTTAACTACCACTATTAGTGCCTGGTCTAAAAAGGAATTTGGAGACATTTACTCCAAGGTAAAAGAATTTGAAGAAAGGGTCAAAGTAGCAGAAGAGGAGCTGATTAACAATAACACTGAAACAAACAGACAGAATCTTCACTACATCAATGCTACCTACATCAAGTACTTGAAAATAGAAGAAGCAATTCTCATGCAGAAAACTCAGCTTCAGTGGTTCAAAGAGGGAGATGCTAACACTAAATACTTCCATGCCCTTATGAGAGGAAGAAAGAGGAGATTATTCATTCACAAAATTTGTAACAGTGCAGATGAATGGGTTCAAGGGGACAGTAATATTTCAACTGCAGCCTGTGAACACTTCCAGAAAATCTTCACAGGCCATGAAACCAAAATTGCTGAAAGAATTCTCCAACATCTTCCTACACTGGTGACACCTGAGCAAAATATGATTTTACAGGAGATACCCAATATGGAGGAATTGAAACAAGTTGTTTTTTCCATGAACTCCAATTCTGCTCCTGGTCCTGATGTTATGGGGGGAAATTCTATCAGACTTGTTGGGAGGTCATTAAAGAGGACTTACTGGCTATTGTACAGTTTTTCTTCAATGGTCAAACTATGCCCAAGTTCATGTCACATGCCTGCCTGGTCCTGCTTCCTAAAGTTGCTCAGCCTAATAATTTTTCTGAACTAGACCTATCAGCCTGAGCAATTTCACCAACAAAATCATTTCCAAGATCCTAAGTGTAAGACTGGCTCCTATCCTTCCTCACCTCATATCTCAAAATCAATCAGGGTTTGTTAGAGGAAGGAATATTGCTGAGAATATTATTTTGGCACAAGAAATCACTTATGGTATCAGAAAAACTAAAGAAGGAGACAATGTGATTATCAATCTTGACATGACCAAAGCCTATGATAGAGTCTCTTGGGCTTACACTTGTTTAGTTCTAAGGAAAATAAGCTTTGGAGATGTGTTCATTGACATGGTTTGGAGAATCATGAGCAACAATTGGTACTCTATTATTATCAATGGAAGAAAACATGGATTTTTTCATTCCACCAGAGGTCTCAAGCAAGGAGACCCTCTTTCGCCTGCCCTATTTATTTTAGGTGCTAAAGTCCTCTCTAGAATGTTGAATATGTTAAACTATAATATGTCTTATAAAGGTTTCATGATGGACCCCAGGGGCCCTAGAATTAATCATCTCAGCTTTGCAGATGATGTGATTATTTTCACCTCTAGCAACAAGCATTCTATTAAGCTCATCATGGACAACTTGACTGTGTATGAAGATACTTCTGACCAGTTAATCAACAAAAGCAAGAGTCACTTCATGGTTCCTGCTAACACTCCTCAGAACACTATCCAGATGATCAAAGATTGTACAGATTTTAGTCAAAAGGGCAGTCCTATCACTTATCTAGGTTGTCCTTTATATATTGGGAGACAAAGAATCATTTATTATTCCCAACTTGTGGACAGGTGGCTAAAAGGATAAGTGGTTGGTAGACAAGATTCCTTAGCTTTGGAGGAAGGGTGACACTTATCAAACATGTTCTTCAATCCATCCCCATTCATACCATGGCAGCAACGTCACTTCCCAACACCACCATCAAGTACATGAAATGCATAATTGCAGACTTTTTCTGGGGAAAGGAAGGAGACAAAAAGAAGTATCATTGGGCATCTTAGGAATCTCTGAGTTTTCCTTGTAAGGAGGAAGGTATTGGTGTGAGAATGTTGTCTGATATTTGTACTTCATTACAATGCAAACATTGGTGGTTATTCAGGACCAAAGAGTCTCTTTGGGGACAGTTCCTTAGAGCTAAATACTGCACGCTATCACATCCAGCTGCAAGGAAATGGGAAGCTAGGCAATCTCTTGTGTGAAAATACATGCTAAAAAATAAGAGCATGATAGAAAAAAACATCAAGTGGAAGATCAATTCTGGCAACTGTTCCTTTTAGTGGGATGATTGGCTTGAAGTTGGAGCTTTTGGTAATCTCACAAATGGAATTTTTAGTCAAAACAATACCAAAGTGCACCACTTCCTGCTTGAAGGAAAATGGAATGAAGTTGAGCTAAGACAACAAGTTCCTCTTAGATTAGTACCACAGAATTTGAGGATGGACATCCAGTTCCAAGCAGGGGTCAAGGATGAGGCCATTTGGAAACATAGAGAGGATGGAAATTTCCCCTGCTCCTCTGCCTGGGAAATCTGCAGGGCAAAAAAACAGAAATCCAAGATCAACACCCACATTTGGCACAAACACATTCCTTTCAAAATCTCCTTCTTGATGTGGAGAGCTCTTAGATTCAAATTGCCTACCAATGACAAGATCATCAACTTTGGTATGGAACCTGCTAAGTATTGCTGCTGCATCAGACAAGGATGGGATGACATTAATCATATCTTCTCAGCAGATTACTTTGCCACTCACATCTGGAAATTTTTCTCAGGACTGTTTGGAGTTGACTACCAATACACACCTCTGAAAAATCACTTACTAAAGTGGTGGAGTCTCACTCCTAGAAATGAGGTCCACAAACTCATAATTCAAGCTGTCCCTTTACTGGTCTCCTGGAACTTATGGAAGAACAGATGTAGAGCCAAATATGGAGGGAAGAAATCCAGCATTTCAAGAGTCCAATTCATGATCCTCAAAGACATCAACCTTCTACTTCAAACAACCTATCCATATATACAATGACCTGTGAACTGGAAGGATGTTATGAGGATAATTGAGGAGTCCAGGTATGATATTAAAGTCACTCCAATCACTTGGGAAAAACCACCTCCCAACATTTTCAAATTGAATATAGATGGAAGTACATTAACCAATCCGGGCAAAATTGGAGGAGGGGGCATTATTAGAGATGACTCAGGAAACATGGTATATGCATTCTCTATCCCTCTTGGCATTGGAACCAACAACTTAGCAGAAATACAAGCAGCTGTTTATGGTATTCAGTGGGGTCTACAGAATGGTTACAACAGGCTAGTCCTAGAGGTAGATTCTGAATTGGTTACAAGATGGATCACCACCACCAATAAGCCTCCTTGGAAGCTAATGCAGACAGTGTCTGATCTTCAAAACCTTATCAGGCAGTGTGAATTTTTTCAAGCATTCACCTTGATACTACCTCATTACAGCATCTATAGAAATTTCTACAGTTTTTGGTACCCTACCCTTTTCATTTTGGCTATGGTTAATTTTAATTATAGCTATAGTGAATAGGCTTAGGTTTTTTATTCTCCTTTGTAAGGGGAGAGTCTCCCTTATTTAAATTTCATAGTTGATATGTAAAGAGAGGAGTCCTCTCTTAGGTGTCTTCTTTGATTTTCCTTTAGACTATGGGATGAGTTGGTTAACCTTAGTAGGATAACTTACTCAAAATCACCTTAGGTGGAGGTAAGGTTTATGCCCCCTCTTTGTACTCTTGGTTTTTATTTATGATAAGGCCCTAAGCCCCTGACACCCCCCAAAGGTCGTTAAAAAAAAAAAAAAACCTCACACGTAACACTTTGTCATTAATGTTTCCTCAAGGCCATAAAGAAAACTTTTGTAACCTTATGTGACTAGACTAGGAACCATATTGATATTAGTTCATCAGAGCAATTATGTAAAATGGACACTCCTCAAACACGCCTCCTTACTTATATGACGTGTCTTATATTACTTGTTAGGTCTGATTATTACCAGTTGAATACGCTAATAAATTATATCTTAATTTTCTAAATTAAATAATTAAAAATGTACATATATTTTTTATATAATAAATAAAAATAAACCCAGGGAGTAACATGTATCTTTTTTTGTGGCCTATATCCATGTACTTCATGCAATAATATTCCATAGTATATGGTCTACGTTGTGGTTGTTACCTTCTTTAATTTTAGGCCACAAAAAAGAAAAAAAATCTCCAGAGTGTTCCTAATCTCGTAGTTCAATTATAAATACTACTATCTGATCTCCTCTAGTAGTATAAAGTAATAAAAACCTCAATTGCTTTAAAATTGACACAAATATTCCCATTCCAGTTTCCACTACAATACAATCAACATGTATTTTCTTTCTCATCTCTTACCACTATTAGTTGCTTGGTTTTTAGCCCTTTTTGTTGCTCGCAAATACAAAAGTAGAAACATAACAAGTGCAGCAATTGGTGTACCTAAAGCTTCAGGTGCCTGGCCTTTTATAGGTCACCTTCATCTTCTTAACGGCCATCTTCCCGTTTGTCGAACCCTAGGACTCATGGCTGATAAATATGGACCTATTTTTCAATTACAACTTGGTGATCATCCAGCTATTGTGGTCAGTAATTGGGAAATGGTTAAAGATTGCTTCACAGCTAACAATGACAAAATATTTGCTAGTAGACCAAATATGGCATTAAGCAAGTATTTAGGCTATAATGGAGCCGTTTTCGCTATGTCCCCTTACGGTCCATACTGGCGTGATATACGTAAAATGGTAACTGTTGAACTCTTAACTCACAGTCGCCTTGAGAAGCTAAAACATATCCGTACATCAGAAGTGAATTGTTGTATTAAAGAATTGTACTCAAATTGTCCAGGACAAGTGAATTTAAGTAGTTGGTTTGAGAACATAACGTGTAATATAATCATTAGAATGCTTGCTGGGAAACGATTTACTGGATGCGCGGAGGAGATGAATTTCAAAGAATCTATAAAGAAAGCGTTGTACCTAGGGGGAGCTTTTGTTTTTTCAGATGCAATTCCATGGCTTGAATGGATGGATATTGGTGGGCATATTAAAGCAATGAAAGAGACTTATAAAGAAGTTGATAGTGTGTTTGATAGCTGGTTAAAACAACATATCAATTCTATTGGAGATGGAGAACAATCTGATTTTATTGATATCATGCTTTCAACCCTTCCAGAGGAAATCAATATGGAGTCTGGATACAATCGTGATGCCATTATCAAGGCAACAACTTTGGTAAGCTGCTTATTATTTTGAATACTCTGTTCCTAATTATTTGTCAATTTTTAAATTGACACACCTATTAAGAGAGTATTTACTCCTTTTGTTTCAAGTGACACTTTTCGTTTTTCGAGAGTCAAACAGTTTAAGTTTGACAGATGATTTACGGATGGAATCTTCAAATTTTTTGAAATGAAATTTGTATATTTAAAAACTACGTAAAAAATACTATAAGTCACAATAATTGACAATTCAAAATATTTAAAAGACTTATGAAAAATTTACAGTCAAAGATAGACTTGTTTGAATTTCGAAATTCGAAAAGTGTCACATAAATTGGGACAGAGGGAGTATTGACATAGTGAGATTACCATTTCACCCCTATTAATTATGAAATGGATGAATTAAAAACTTAAGAATTTCAAGAAGTTCTACCTTTTTCAAACTAATTAATTGAGGGTATAATAAGTACAAATATTTTGTCCTTTTTTGATTTGTCAAAATAGAGAAGTAATTATGAACAATTAAAATAGAAAAAATGGACAAGTAATTAGGGACAATGGAATTATTCAACTTTATTTAGTTAACTTTCATAATCATCAGTTTTAGCCGAAAATGCAATTTCTTCTACTTATTCAATAGCGTGTCGGTTATAAACTCTTAGGATTTTATTTTTTTTTCAAAAATTAAAGTCAATACTTAGATTTATTTAGGATGCAACCCACCCTAAATCCAATTCAATTGTTGATCTGGCCCGCTTAATTAAATGGATTGACTACATAAAAGAGAACATAATTAATACAATTATATTTAGCATTATTCTTATAGACCTACCAAATCCCCCTAATGACATGAAACACGCTGCCATAATAAAAGGAAGAAAAAAAAATAAACAACTTTGTTGACAATCAAATATCATATTAGAGTTCGGCATGTTGGAAGTAGCTAGCAATTTTTTTTAAAAAAAATAATTTGATTTATTATTTTATAAACAAAATCTCAATCCATTTTCTTTTTATTTAATTACTTTTCACATAATTAACCAAAAGCACAGAAAATTGAAATTGTATAACAATAAAAGAAAATTTGTGCAATTTATGAACCGTGATTTTAATTACCCTCTGTCCCATTTTTACATGAGGTAGCTCGGTATGGAGTTTAAAAAAAAGGACTTTTTAAAACTTGTGGTCTAAAATGAATGATAGAAATTTGTATGACTATAAATCATTTCATTAAGGATAAAATAGACATTTTAAAGTTAAATTGTTACTTATAGATAGAAATGTGTCATTCTTTTTGAAACTGACTAAAAAAAAAGTAAGTCATATAAATTAATACAGAGGGAGGAGTAATAGTTAGAGAATTTACATTTTCCTTTTAGCTTTTTATCTGTCATTTTTTTCTAAAAATTGAAAATATGTCATATTCATAAAATATAGGATTATATTTGGGGATTTTATAAAATAAATATAAGTAGATATAGCAGGTTATATGAAAAAACATGTCTGCTTAATCACATGGCTTGCCTACCAAAGTAATTTATTGTGGAAAGGGATATGCAAAAAGACAACTCACGAAGGCTTTCATTTTCACTGTCTGGCTCCTCTCCATTTCCCTTTTCTTCATTTTCCTTAAGTTTTTGTTTGGATATGAAATACATGACATAGGTAAAAATTAACGGTTAAAATTTAATTGAATTAATATAAGATTCTAATTATGATTTAGATAATTAATATTTCATAAGGAAAATGACAATACCACAATCATAACAATATATTATCTTGTCCATAAATATATTATTAAAAAAATTCTCTTTTTTCTAATCTTTTTCTTACTATTATTCTTTGATTTTTTTTTTAAAACTCTTACTAGTATTATCTTCTGTTTTTGTTCATAAATATATTATAAAATAATTTCTCTTTTTCTATGCTTTTTTTCATTGCGATTGTTTTTACTATTAATTATATGTAAACTAATTTTAAAGAGAAAGTTCAAAGTTGCTATCTAAGAGTTACTTAATTTTAAAAAAACAAACAGAAGATAAATACTCGTAGGAGAAAAAATTTAGAAAGGAGAAAAGTTTTTATAATATATTTATGGACAAGGTATTATATTGTTATGACTTATAATTATGATATTATTATTTTTCTTATGAAATATTAATTATCTAAATCATAATTAGAATCTTATTTTAATCAATTAAATCTTAGACATTATTTTTTTTTATCTATACCATGTGTCTCACATCCAAGCAAGAAGTTGGAGAAAATGAAGATAAGGGAAATGGAGAGGAGCCGGATCCACTTAATAGTACCTTGTTTAAATTGAACCAACAACTATCAGTTTAAAATGACATGTTGATGAGGAACATAAACTTGAAGGAACAATGATAAAATGACTATTCAAAAATATCGTGTGTCGGAAAACTAAAATTATGAGAAAGATGAAATATTCTCTATTATTCATTTTATCTTGCAGATACTTATCATGACAGCATCAGAGAGCACCGCAGAGACATTAATATGGGCACTATCTCTGCTACTAAATAACACTCACTCATTGAAACTAGCCCAGAATGAGCTAGATGAGCAAATAGGAAGAAATAAATGGGTTGAAGAGTCAGACGTCAAAAACCTTCCCTATTTGCAAGCTATAGTAAAAGAAACCTTACGTCTCTACCCACCTGGTCCTTTGGCAGGGCCTCGAGAGGCCATCGAAGACTGTTACATCGGTAAGTATCATATTAAAAAAGGCACTCGCTTGATTGTTAACCTATGGAAGCTTCAACGAGACTCGAGAATCTGGGAAGATCCGAATGAGTTTAAACCAGAGAGGTGGTTTTTGAAAGAACATACAAATATTAATTTTAGAGGACAAAATTTTGAGTATATTCCGTTTAGCTCTGGAAGAAGAATGTGCCCTGGTTTAACGTTTGGAACCCAAGTAGTGCATCTGACGCTAGCAAAATTACTTCATGGATTCAATATTTCAATTCCAAAGGACGTACCAGTAGATCTAAGTGAGGGCTTAGGCATTGCTTTACCTAAAGTCAAACCTCTTAAACCACTTCTTTCTCCCAGATTGGCTGTGGAACTCTACCAAAGTCTTTGAACAAGTAAACTTAAAAAAAAAAAGTGATATTCTTAGCACTATTAAATAAGTAGTACCTATATTGTGTGTTTACTATTTTCATTCTAAAAGGATAATGAAGTTTATCACCAAAATGTATCAAATTTTGGGATAAGTCATTGTTTTCTTGTATTTGATCGTAAGAGAATAAAGTTTTTTTTTTAGTAATTATGATTAAATTACTATATATATTTTTGTCAAAAGACAATTGTATCGCCGATCTTGACAATTCAACCAACATGCTTTGATTTTATTAGTACCCTCAATTCATGTGTCACGATTCAAAAACCAAGGTCATTATAGGAAGTCTATCTTTCACCTAATACTAGAGCCGTCTTAAACACTAGCCAACTATTTATTGATTCAAATCTTAAGTAGAAACTTTCTTGTCATCTACTTTTATTTATATATCTATAATTTATAATTCTAATATCGATTAAACTTTTATTATATGGAAATTTGATAATTCGGTATTTGAACTAAATGAATTTTTTCCCTTTAAACGGTTTGTGCTCAAATTCTTTACTAAAGATAATTCTATAAAGAACATTACTAGATATGTTGTCATATTTTTTTCTCGAACCTCAAGGCAAGGGCTCGAGTCATTGTACGGACAACATATAACATTGTCAGATATCAACACTAACTTATATTCTAATTAATTCATTAATATATATCATTTTTTTCTATTTCATTATTATTAAAAAAGTTATCAATATAAGAACGTATCATAAGTGTTATCATAAGCAAACATAATAAGAGATCAACATGTGATGCAATAAATGTCCTCGAAGTATCATTAACGGTTAGCAAAATCTAGAGTTTTTTATGTCACTTTTTATTTAGCGCTAATTCTAGAAGGTTGGTTATCCTTCTGATTAGACAATGAAGTTATCGATGTGTTGGCAAAAAGGATGTCCAATGTAATTGTAATGTTAAATGGCTAGAAATTTTGATCAGAATTTGACCAGAAATTTTAAAAAATTATAATATTTTTTTATTTAAAAATAAATTATCTTTTTTCTATTTTTTTTTAATTTAAAAGGTATTAAAGTTAAAAGGGTAAAAAAAATTAAAAGTAAAATAACATAGGTAAAATATTATTCTAGCCAAATTTTCTGGCCAAAAGGATTTTTCCTTTAAAAAAAAGAAGTAAATAGACATATTATTATATAACCTTCTACTTTTTAATCAATAAATAGTTATATTTTTAAGTGTTCAGGATAAATCGTCAAGTCAATGAATATATTATTATTTTTTGGTAACATAAATCATCAAACCAAATTTTATCTTGTTTTTCTTTACTCTCTGTTACTGAAATAAATTGATAATATAAAGAATTTATTTTCATCTCAAATATAGTTAGACTTAAATATTTTAAAATTTTGGGATGAGCTAATATTAAGAATTTGAATAATTAAAAAACTGTTTTTTATAAATAACAAAAGAACTAATTAATTAGGAAAAGAATTAAATTAAATTAAATTTGGTTTGATGATATTTTAGACTAAAAGGTGGAAGGAGGTATATTGTTGAACCAAAAAAAAAATTTGGAGGTATTTTTAGACCAAAAGATGGAAGGAGAGTATCTTTTAGCCATTTTCAATAGGAAAGGGGTATTTTTGATCCAAACGAATAGGTTGGGGTATTTTTAAGGAAAATATTTATTAATATTTCTCCATAGGTGAGGAATATTTATGACTCTTTCCCAAAAAAAATATCTCACACATGTGTAGTACTAGGCTATAACACTCTGGAAAATTTTAAGCTAAGATTCTAATCATTCTTCATCTGTATATAAGGTTGTATCCGATGATTTTTAAATTGTTCTTAGGTGTTAAAGTCAATTCTTTAGTGTGGGAATAAATTTGGATATGAATTAAGGTCACAAGAATTCCCTAGCACAAAGTTAAGTTGAAAGTTTCCTTACCGATTAAGTTTTGAAATAAGATTCTACTTAGGTCAACTTTAAATGATCATATCTCTCGGCACATAATGAATTAGGTGGCTCATGACCTACCAAATTAAAGGTCTATGAGTTATCTTTTCAATGCCACCAATTTTACCTCATTTCAAGTTCCGAGTAAAAGGTTGTGCATATTTTAGTGAAGCACCATCAGGCAGTCGATATGATACGACTAGTACTACGGATGGTAGAATATTCCACAGAAAGTAGAACGATTTTCTTCCAGAAATTTTCTGCACGTGTTCCATGGTTGTTTTGGTCATTTTCCAAGCTTTTAGCCCTATTCTAAGTCGGTTGGGGGTGTTTTAACTAAGTATATCATTCAACTAACTAGTTTTCCTTTCACAATCATCAATAGGGATGACAATGGGGCGGGGCGGGTTGAGCTTAACCCACAAAATCTTTAATTCGATCTGCCCCGTCCCGCATAACAACTTTTTTCACTTTCAACCCGCCCTGCATAGACTCGCCCCGCATGAACCCACCTCGCATAACTTTTTTAATATTATTTTTTTCTATTTAAATTTGATACTAAAATAAAATTTATAAAAATAAATTCATTTTTTCATTAATTTATATTAATTTAATAGATAATGACTTAAACAATTAGTTTTTAGAGGTCAATTGGGAAACATGTAAGAAATTGTGTTATTTTTTATTGAACCATTTTGATTTACTATCTTGAATATTTTAGTAGCTTTAAAGAAATTATCTTAATAAAAATAATGCTCTATCACTCTTATAACATGTAAAAAGTTAAAATTAAGTTTAAACCCACATAAAATCACATATACCTGCAACCCGCTCTGTCCTGCATTAGTTTTTAAAAAACCCACTTCAACCCGCCTCGCACAACCTTAAACTCGCCTCGCATAACCTTAAACCCACCCCGCTCCATTTCCATCCCTAATCATCAATGTAAACATTCAAGTCTCCAAAAATTCTCTCAAAACTCACCTAGGGTTCTTCTTCTCCATCAAGAACCCTAAAACGTCCATGTCAAAAATTCAAGATATAAAGAGAAACTTTCCATCAAAGGTTTTTCCAAGTTCTTCCACTCTAAGAACTTCATAAAAAAAATTCTTCTCTCAAGATCAAGCCCCAAGATTCCAAGCTCAAAGATTTCCTCTAAGAATCTAATGTTCTTCCTCAAGCTCAAGATAAATCAAGTTTCCACCAAAATTTTCAGTCTAAAAGCTTCATAATCGGGTATGCAAGGCTATTCGTAGTGTTGGACTAGTTTGTCTTCATGCCCTACATCTAAATTCAGAAAGAGTTCAGTCATGTGGTTCCTACATTTTACACGAAATTCTAGATATGAATTGAGTTCTTTATTCTGTATCTTGAGTTCTTATTTATGAGATTTCGATATTTTATGCATTGAGATTATTGGATTGTTGTCATGCTTTTATTTCACATGAACCCTAGCTGATGATATTTTGTTGAAAGCCTTTGCGCAATTATTTTTCCTTACATTGATTTTGAAATTTCAAAGTGAGTCCAAGTATAATTTAAAGTATTATTTTGAGAAGAGTTTTAAGGGGAACGATAATGGCCCAAATGTATTATTTTTGCATTGAGAAAGAAAGTATTATTTTAAGAAAAGTATAAACAGTTTTTCAGAAGCATTTCAATTAGATAATGAGAATTTCTACTACCCCTTAAAGAGGGTATTATTTTTCACATTGAAAAGAGAGTACTATTTCCAAAAAGGTATAAAGAGTTTTCAAAAAGATTGAATACAGAGCACTTACCTCTTGAAGAGACCCTTTTGAGAACTTATCTCAACCATAGAGTATTTTACTTAAGCATTGAGTTATATATGTATTTTGGGAGTAGTATTTAGCATCGATGTGAGAAAGAATTTAGACAACTCACATTGCCCATAAAACCATGTAGCCAGCATGGGTTAGGATCGTATTGACTTTCGAGCGACTCCTGCTGCCATTAAACAGACATTTTAGTGGATCCATGCGTTGAGTTTATTCTATACCCCGGTAAGGTATAGGATAATTCTAGCAGAATAGGCGAAGACAATTTTGTGAATTTCAATGCATACTTTTTCACACTCATATTTCTTTGACGAAGGTTAATAAACTCAAGTACCTTTGCCTCCCTCATCTCAAGGGGAAAGAACCTATCAAGAAAAGTGACCTTAAATTTCTCTCAATCAAGAGGACCCTCATCAATTGCCCTCTCTTCCTTCCATTGATTAAACCAAACTTGAGCAACACTTTTTAGTTGGTAAGCAGCATATTCTGCATTTTCTATCGGAGTGATACCTATAATCTCTACAATCTTGTGAACCTCATCGATGAAATCTTGATGATCTTCCTCAACTTTCAAACCAAAGAACTCCAGGGGATTAATTCTAGTAAAGTCTCTCATCCTTGTTGCCGCCATACCCACCCTTGGGTTTATGGGAGCCATAACCTCCCTAATTGCTTGAGCCATCATAGCTTGGGCCAATACATGAAATGCGGCTCGAGACTCATCATTAGTCACTTGCTCAGCCAAAGGGTCGTCTAAAACTTGAGGAGCTTCTTGTTCAACATTCTCATTCGCATTCCTTCTAACACATACTCTTCGAGGGGACATAACTTGGAAAGAATCGAACACGATTAAGGAGAAGATATTTCTAGAGATGGACTCTATGGCACGACTTTAGAGTAATGAAAGAAATGAAGTTTCCTAAGCATCTTATAACTTCGTATTCATAAGTGTGGAATGATTCACACTGATGAACAAGACTCTACTCGACGTGGCTTGTGAGACATCCTAGAACCTTTCTAAACCTTGTGCTCTGAATATCAAGTTTGTCACGACCTAAAGTATACCCTAGTCGTAACATGACGTATAGAACCCCGAGAGGCCCTACACAAGCCACTTAGCATATATTATAAAAGATTATAGAAATAAAAATTTCAAATGAAACTGTCTCATATCATAAGTGAGTTTGACAAAGCAGAAGTCTAATATAAGTCTCAATAAGTTAGCTACTACATCAATAGAAATGGTTGAGATGTAAACCATACACCACATACACAGTCTTAAAATCAAAACAACTTAAAGTTATAAAAGTGTCTTGGTCCTCAGATCTTGAGGACTCACCAATCTTCAAAAGCCAAATGGATCAACTAGCCACGAGTGTGAGATGTAGGAGCGTCAGACCCTACATTATGAAACAATGTAGGCACAAGTATGCATTAGTACATGGAATGTACTAAGTATGATATCAATGCATAAGAGTTATGAAATCATGCTAAAAAGACTTTACATGACATGTAATGACCAAGCTATATCAAAAGATAAAAGGTTAGAAAAACACAAGTCATAATCATGGTTAATGCAAGCTTAACATCTTTAAAACACTTCATGAGATACTTTAGAAGTAAACCTTAGTTCATTATTGTAGGAAGTTTACCATTTAATCGACATATACTATGTGAGCTATAACATGGAATCCAGTGTACTGCTCTCACATTGAAAAAAGAGCTTTCCAAAGTAAGGACCATGAGTCTGAGCTAAGATGGATCCACTAGCTAATGTCTATTTGAGACAAACATCTTATGGTGGCACATAGTTAGGGACAAGGAAATTGCTACTAGAGATCCAATCTTTAGCAACAGGAGAACCTCCATCTCTATATATTCTCGGTGCTAAGTATAAATCCCACAAAATAGTCATTAAGCATATTCATATTATCATTCATGGAAAGTACAATTAAGATTCTAGTGCAAGCTAGAAACACCATAGAGTAGCTCCTTAGACCATGTGTGAGAAAACCTTTCACTATTCAGGGTCTTTTCATAATAGCTTTATAAGGCCCATAGTCACTATCTTCATACTATAAGTGCCTATAATACTAGTGGAAATAGTTTCTAAAGCTTGATATATAATCATTGATGGCATATACGTATATCATACTAATCAAGACCTAATTTAGGAAAATAGTCCAAAAGCATTGATGGCAAATTTATATGTCATTCATGTCATGTACCTGCATCTATAAGCTTACTTGAGTCATAAATATTGCTTTCATAAAACATGCATAATTTATATAAATCATAATTTATAAGGGAAAAATTACAAGAATATATTATTCAAGACCTTAATTAACAATTTATGTACATACTACTTTTTAATTACAAAAATAGTTTTTTAATTACAAACATAACAAAAATAAATATTTTCGAAATTTATTTATATAATTTATTTACCAATATTTTTTTTCCTTTTTTGGGGGTTATGGGAGGTTTTAATGGAAATGATAATTATGGCAATTATTTTTTGTCTTTTCAACCACAATTTTAGTCATATAGTTACCTATTTTGTACATATATTAAATTTATCTCTCTTATTTTTTAATTCAGTCAAATAATTATAACCTTCTCTCCTCTCTTTAATACTTTTTTCTATTTATGTAAAAAAAAGTCCTCTCTCTTCCCACTAACTAGGCAAATACGTATCTCACATCCCATAAAATTGCTTTTGCCTATGTAAAAATAACCAGTAATTTAACTACACTAATATATGATAATTATTTCTTCTCTTTCAACCACAATTTTAGTCATATAATTACCTATTTTGTACATATATTAATTTTCTCTCTTTTGTTTTTTTATTCAATCAAATAGTTATAACCTTCTCTCATCTCACATCCCCTAAAATTATTTTTACCTATGTAAAAATAACCAGTAATTTAACTACACCAACACATATACCACAAACACATACACACGATATTTAAATTAATGGGTGATGCTAAATGACCAGAAAATTTGGCCAGAATTTTAAAAAATCTATAATATCTTTTTTATTTTAAAATAAACTGATCTTTTTTCTATTTTTTAATTAAAATGTTTTAAAGTTAAAAGGGTAAGAATGTTCAAAAGGATAAAATAACATAGGTAAAATACCATTCTGGCCAAAAGGATTTTTCCTAAATTAATTTTTTTTTTCAATTTTACTCTCTGCTACTTTTGAGATTATGGGCCTAATTTGTGGGGATGATGATTATGGTATTAAATTTTTTCCCTTTTTATCTCTCCAATTACAATTCCAACTTCACACATTACTGTGATTTATTCCCTCATCTTTTACCATAATTGTACTTTCTTTTATATCATATTTTATTTTTCTTCCTTTTTTATACCATCTATGTAAAAGTAAAACTTTTTATGTTACCAACTAGTTCCTTTTTAGTTACTCCTTATGCATTTTATATTTTCTAGAAACTCTAACCTTACTCTCTCTTCCTTCTGCAAATTTTTTATCCTTCTCTTTCCTTCCGTCCATCTTCATATTTTTAACCATTGACCTTCCTTTAATTCATACGGTTCACTATCCCTTTTACCATACTTTTCACCATTGTTAACGTTTTGCTTATTATACCAATATTACTATGAATATTTGTGCTTATTATACCACTATTACACCAATTGTGTATGTGCTTATTACATCAATATTACGTAATTACAATATTGTATTCAAATGAATGAAGAATGCTTTAATTGTTTTGGTATATATGTGCCAAATGTTGTGTTTCATTGTGGTGTCAAACTACCCTTTTTAAGTATATTTGGTCATTTAGAATTCAATGTGATAGGTTCGTATATAATACCAACATTCAGTCATAATAATTAGCACCAATTATTATGAACATGTTGTATTTGTCATCAAGAAAACAACACTATATTAACCTAACATGCACTCACCAACATTACAACGATAATTACAATAGTCAAGAACTAGCCAATTAATTTTGAATATAGATCCAATAGTTTGAAAATCACACATTCTAACACCAACTTGTATGACAATTAACTCACCAATAATACGAATAAGCCGTTCAACACTAATCAATGTTTGATAAAAGTGAAACTACCATTCAACATCTAAATAAACTTGGCCATATCGTTATGAATCTCTATTGATGGGGATGGACCACTGACAACATATTTGAGTTCTAAATGAAAAATTGTTGTGTCTACACCCAATTGGGAAGCAATAGTAGTAATTAAGCCTTCATATTTGGTGTTTGCATCATATATCACTCCTTCAATATTGTAATCAACGTACTTTACATGTATTAGATTACAACGTATTGTTAGTTAATCTCCATAATAATTAGTGAATTTATTAAATAAGTACTATGACATATATCACATACAAATAGAATGGTTATTTCAATGTATTCAAATTAAACATATTGGTTTATATAATTATTTTTGCCTATATGAAAATGCTTATCATATAATATAACCAATTAATTATTTCTTCTGTAAACTTTCTATGGATATACCTAAAATCTAACAATTACGTCATTGTATGTACCAATAAATACATCAATTACATCATCAAAATATACCAAATAATTAAAGAATGTTGGTATTTATTAAAAACCTAATATAAACACTTAATTACACCTAATCATTTACCAAAAAAAATTCATTGAATATGACGTTAATACAAAACTAAAAATAGACATTCAATTTCACCAAATAATCAACCAAAATACAATCAATAATACACGTCATAATCAACTTAACAAAACCTTCAATAATACACCTAAACCGTCAAAATTACACCATCAAGTACTTCAATACATATACCATTACATATATCAATTGAACCAACAAAATATACCAATAAAAACTAAAGTATGATGGTGTTCATTTAAAACATAATATACAATATTGTTTATCACTATATCATTTACAACAAACACTATCAATTAAACCTAATCATTTACCAAAAAAATTCACTGAATTTTGGCGTTAAATCGTGACTCAAAATTGACCATCAAATTCACCAAATAATCTACCAAAATACAATTAATATACATTGTCATAATCAACTTAAAAAACCCTCACAATTACACCATAACAGATACCTCAAAACAATCACGAATTGGCAGATGAATATCAAATTAATATATATTATCGATTACACCACGGTATCTACCCAATTTCAACTTCGATCTTCATGCTTTTAAATGACTTAAAATAATCAGTCATATATAATCATAGAATCCTAATATTGTCGGATTTCGAATTAAAATTCAAGAAATAAACACCAAATTTCTGTAACAAAAAAACATATACCCAACCAAATCATTTACAATATAACGATCACGAAAAATAAAAAACACCAAATAAGTTACATACATTACTTAAAACTATCACCAATTCAGTTCTTAGTTATCACACATACCTGATGTGTCCCATCGTCCATTGTGTTCAAGTAGAATTGAAACACTATTGGTATCCATAGTTGATTAAACTTTCAGAATAGAGATGTAGAGAGATTTTATTTTTGGTTAAAAAAACTTTTTTTGATGGGAGAGAACATATAACAAATTAGAGTAAATTGTAGAAGGTAAAAGAATCTGAGAAAATCATGGATTGGGAGAAAATCGTGGGTCCTTATTAGTACGCTTCTATTTTTATTTTATTTTTTTATAATATATTTCCTATATTTGAAAAAAAACTATTGTTCTCTAGATGAAAAATGAAAATATTGTTATCTAGTGGTAATTAAGGCTATATATTTGTATACATAAGTTTTTTGCTTCATCGTGTGTTCATAGTCTAAAAATCATGGATCATGCATGGGTTCATATGAATTCAGCTCAAAATCATGTAAATACTTTCAATCCATGCATTAGAAAATAAGAAACAAGTAATTGAATCATAATTGATAAGAATCCACGAAGATTGAATAAAACCCTAACTTTAAATTGAGAATTCAACTTGTAAAACTTGAAGATTTAAGGAGCCCTATGGAGGAAAGGACTCCATAGGTGAACTATAGTGAATTGGAGTTCTTGAAGTGAAACCTTAGCTTCTTCTTCCTTAGCCTTAGAGAGGATTTAGGGGGTGGGGGGTGGGGGGGGGGGGG
>JAJOOR010016598.1:0-17103 GCA_036250505.1 Solanum acaule
TTGGTCACTCTTGGACCTTGTTTGGACACATTTTTATTTGATGAATAAATGGACATGGTCCAATGTTGATTAAAAAAATAAAATTAAAAAAATATTAGAATTGTATATTATTCAATATATATTCCACATTTTATTAGCATGTATTATTATTTTGTAAATAATATATATTAATAATTTACAACAAGTTTAATATTCAATAGTTAATAATTCATGTATTGTAATCTCTAAATAACTAAATAATACCTACATAACTAATATCCGCATAGCTAATACCCGCATAATTAAACCCAACATAACTAAACCATGCATAACTAATACCTGCATAACTAAACCCAGCATAACTAATACCTGCATAACTAAACCCTGCATAACTGATACCTGCATAACTAAACCATGTATAACTAATACCTGCATAACTCTAACCAGTAACCAAACGGCCCCTTAGAATACTAGATTTAGTAGTAGTAGTATTAGTAGAAGAAGTCCAGAAAAAAATTCGTTTTACTAAAATGAGAGGAAATCCCTCAATTTATAGAAAACAAAGGGTAATGTGAAAAAGTTCTTATTGTGCCTTACCGAAAAAGTCACAATCTTTCGGAAAGGTCACAACCTTTCATAAAAGTCACAACTTTTCATAAAAGTCACAACTCTTCATTTTCCATTCACACCTTTTAAAACCCAGCAATCCCCTGCATGAATGGGGAATGACTCCAAGACAAAGAAATGGACAAGTATATGTACTTTACAAACAAGAATTAATTGCATCTGGATAAGTAGGTTTCCCCCTGGACTTTTCGTAGTGAACATATGTCGGATATACTCGGTCAATCGGTAGATGCGATATCTTTAAATCGTCGAGCTTTGGTGTATACCTAGACAACCATATGTCACACAATTAACCCTTTACCGTTTATGGTTCTTACGGTTGTGTTCGTTTCAGCCATGAACACCTCTTGATTTCATGAGTGTATAGAGAATAGGTTTTTGACAATAATTTTCTTTGAAGCGGCTTACACTTCACACTCACATATGTGATTTTTAACCATGTCATCGCATAAATACACTATTTGGTCAAGTCTGCCAAACTTAGCAAATCATTAAAAACTTTAAGCTTTATTAACTCATTAACAAGGCTTAATGTTTTAACCTCATTCCTGCACATTATCTTCATCATGAGAATCGATTGAGTTAATTGATAATGTCGAACCGTCAGTCACAACTTAGTTTTTTTCCTTGAATCTAGCTCTTGGGATCTCCAGTCTGCTAGATAAATTTACCGCAATGATGACTTGTCCTAAGCCGTAAACCCATTCCCTTAGATGATCTTTCAACTTTCTCTCTAGTTAATTAGGCCTTTCTGTATGTGGATCCAACATATTATCATTTGACTTTGCATAGTCAATTGTGATAATTCCACTAGAGAGTAGTTGTTTTCTAATGGTATTATGTCTATCTTGTATATGATGAGACTTCCAGTTATACATCATGTTGCATGCCCTATCATGATCAATATTGAATTTATAATGCCTAGGTAATATAAAGGTTGTCATTTTACATTAATAATGTATATGCTTAATAACCATATGTTGTATCCTTATGTAATATCTCGCAAATTGAAACAACTAGAAATAGCTAGAATTAGAAAGAGTGATTTTTGTAAATAATAAAAAACTGGAAAATTGGTTAAGTTAAGTTTGAGTTTTTAGTCAACTTCAAACGACCATAACTCCTAGCTCAGGATGAGTTAGATGTGTTTCCAGATATCATAGCAAATATCTTGGAATAATATTTCCAACACCGCCAAGTTTACGTGATTCCGAGTTCATATGACTGAGTTATGCCCATTGGAAGTTGGGTTGTTCAAATAAGGAAAGTCCAATCAGGATTTTAGAATTATGGTATTTTTCTTACCCAATTAAGTTAATTCGTTTTTAGCAATTAAATTGGGGTCTAAACTGAATTGGTTCAGTTTAAACAATTGGAAATTTACGCTAGGGTTTTGGAGAAAGAACACTAGAGGAGAAAAGAGGAGAAAGAGCAAAGTTCGTCGTTCTTGAAGGTTTAGCTTGTGGATTTCGACAAGGGTTGATCCCTAAAGAGGTATGTGAGTCTTTCATAGCATTGGGTTCGTTCACCCACACGCCAATCATATTTATTTCAGCAAAGTTTGTTCTAGAAAGTTGAAAGTTGATGAATCTTGAATGGTGTTCTTGAAATTAGCCTTCGTTCTTGAGTTAGGTTGAGATTGAGGATTTTCTTGAGGTTAAAATGTTGTTTCCTTGAGCTGTTTGAGTTAGATTCTTGTGTATACATTTTGGGTATCTGAATCTAAAGGGAATTTGAGAAGAAAAATCGAGTTTAGGCGAATTGGGTTTAGAATACGAAGAAGGAACAAGTCGGGCAGAAACTGCGTACCAAATCCGCGTAGCGGACCTGTTTCTCAGAAGTGTAATTTTCCCTTCGCGTCGCGGCTAGGTCATGGACCTCTCTGCCTCAAAAATTATTTTCGTGACCAAAATTTAAATACACCTCCGTGTCACGGACTAGTTTCTAGGCAGTGATTTCTTGATCATTTCTCATGTTTAGCTATCTAAAATCATTCCTAAACATCATGAAATCTTCCTATTACAAATCACAATCCTTGAATCCATAATTCAAGTCAAGAGAAGTTAAGAGTTAAGTCAAGAAAAGTTAAGAGTCAAATCAAGAGAAGTAATGAGTCAAGTCAAGAGAAGTTAAGAGTCAAGTCAAGAGAAGTCCATAGAGTCTTCCAAAAGTCTTTTACAAAAATGTTTTAACTTTGTTTTAAGACTTAAGTTTTAAGTTGAGTAAAGAGTAAAGATTGAAGTCATTTCTTCGAAAAGAGTATATCGGGACTATGTATTCCCAAAAAGTAAATGTTTTCACATTTAAACAAGAAAGGAAACTGAGATTTCCAAAAGAGCCTTTGAGCTAGTTTTCAATAAAGAGTAAGAGTAAAGTTCATTCTTCAAAGATTATACGGGAACTAAGTATTCCCAAGAGTTGAAATATTTTCATATTTGAGCAAGAAAGGAAATTGAGATTTCCAAGAGAGCTTTTAAGCTAAAGTTTTTGAGTAATTATCTCAAACCAAAGAAAGAGTTTTGTTTTTACAAACATATATATGAGCTAAGTATATTTTGGGAGTAGTATTGAGCACTGATATGGGGACGAGTTTGAGTTCAGATAACTCACCTCTCCATAAACCATGTAGCCATTATGGGTAGTAAAGGATCATACTTTTTAGGTGACTCCTTAAGATGCTTTTAGCATAGACTAGTGGATCCACTTAGTTAAACGTTCTATATGACGGTAAAGTATAGGACAGTTCTGGCAGCATTGGCAAGACGTTGTATCACCACTTAGGCTCATAGAGATGGTTGTCGGTTAGAGAAACTCCAACAGAAACTATATTACTTTATTATATGAGTAAAGTTGAGTTTGTTATTGCATTTTCTTTAACGAACTAAGTTGTTTTCTTCTGTTTTAAAGGCTTTCTTTATATTGCATGTGTTTTATTGCTTTACATTGAGTTAAGTAATTCAGGAGTTGAGTAAAGCCAAGGGAAGTGTTTTCTTCAGATTCTTTTCAAGCTTAAGTTATGTTTAGCATTCCAACTCGCATACTCGTACATTCAATGTACTGATGCCAGTTGGTCTGCATCTTATTATGATGCAGACGCAGGTAATCAAGATCAACATCCAGCGTCTTGTTGATCCAGATGAGCACTCAGAGTCAGTAGGTGAGCCTCATAGCTTTCCGGAGGATCCTTTCTATTGCTTTCATGTATTTTAGTTCATTAGGATGTCGTGGGTCTTGTCCCGATGTCCATCTCAGTTGTTTAGAGGCTTCATAGACAGAGTTAGTGATATTAGTTCATGAGTCTTTACTTTTCCTTTTCAGTTAAGTTGAGACTTGAGTTGCCACTTTGGCAGTGAATGTTATTATAATACATTCTAAGTTATATTTTGAGCTGTTCAGTTTACTTATTTTTAAAGTATTTATCTTGAGTAAAGTCTTTCGATGAGTAAGTAAGCCTGGCCAAGGGTTCGCTTGGGGCCAACAATGGTTCTCGAGTGCCGGCCACTTCCAGGATGGAGGCTCGAGGCGTGACACCTTACTTGAATCTCATGTGATGTCGTTGTAATTTCCTCAACTTTAAGTAGTCCATCCATTGACCGTTTAAGCGGTCATCGACCAGTCTTTTAACTAAGACTTGGTCGCGAATTCAACATTTTGTTGAATATTGTTTTGGTGATTTATTCTTTATCCGAGCTTCAATTTCAGTGATTCAAAGTCCTGAGTGATCATTAGAAGTGTGGTTACTTGGATTTGTGATCGGGAGCTATTGAAGAACCTTCATTTACCTTTAGGTTGTCTTGGCCTATTTATTGTGACAATTGCATGCTTAATTGTGTTGGTTGTTTTGAGCCTCGAATCGTGTTCAATTTCGGAACACAGGGTCGGGGGATAGTTTAGGACCTTTAGACGGAGTCAATTCCAGATATTTCGGCTCGGGTTCCACAATTCCTGTTTAACTCTGAAATTGGTACGTTTCTGTTTTATGTGATTTTGGTGTCTAAACAACCGTACTAACGTTGTGATCCTATTTTGGGTGGTGTGGCAGTGTTCGGAGGCTGTTAGGAAAGGAAAATCTATAGTCTTGTGATTTGGAGTGCGCGCGGTCGGCCTTTAGGTACACTACGACTTCCTTTCTAATTAAATTGAGCCTTAATATGTGATTTCATGATGATTAGAGTGAATTGGGGGCGGGTTCCTACCTATTCTTGTTTTCCTTTTTAGAAACCATGTTTTAGGGTTGATGATGCTGGTCCGCGGGTAGTACCATGCTAGCTAGGGTTGTTTGTGTGTTGTTGCAACTTGCATGCTTTTGTGAATTACTTGCGTTATTGTTACTAGTTATTTGAAGCATGTTTGGCCTTAATCTAGAATAGACTAGTGTTGCCTTAGACCCGCGAGCCTTGTAGCTTTGGTTTCATCTCCTACTTCGTTACGTACGGACTAGATTCTTGTAGACTAAAATAACAGACTTGAGTCTGATAGTATATGTCTTAGTCTAGGCGTTTGCACTGCTTGTTAGACTTTCTACCTTCTCTCCCTATCTTTGCGACTCTGATGCCTGAGGTTTTAATCAATAACCATAGCACCAGAGCGACTTATAACAAGGGCCTTTATGTAATTGGTAAAACTCAAGTCCTCTACTAGTTCTTTCTAAACTGAGACGTACTGTTTATTATACCAAATATTATAACTGTGTTAAAAGATCAGCAGACGGAAATTATATTGGTTTGTGTCTCTAAGGAGAAAGTAGTCTTTCAACAAACTCTTTCAAACAATCCAAAAGTAGTTTTCTCACCGTCATGCTATTATTGATCTCTTGGAGATAAGAAAAATAGGAGACTCCCTTATGAGTACTAGTACAACTTAAAATTATCTCCAAAAACAGTTTTTCGTTAGCTACAAGCAAAATAGCAACGGACCTACGATGGAGTTCATAGCTAAATGCAATATTTTTCATAGTAGTATATGCCCAAGGAATATAAAGGTTGTCATTTTACGTTAATAGTATATATGCTTAATAACCATATGATGTATCCTTACTTGATGAATCTCATGTGATGTCGTTGTAATTTCCTCAACTTTAAGAGAATCCCTTCTCATCCTAGCATTAATTTTTCCATATTTGTTGCTTGTTGACCAAGGAATTAACGAAGGAAATTAAAGAATCAAATTAGTTAAAGTGAGTACTGTTGTACGTACAAAAAGTATAAAAGCAAATTAAAGATATGCAAGAGCAAAATTTTCAACTTACTCGTTGTTTGTTCTTTGCCTTATAAATACTGCTTCAACAACAAGAATGAAAAAAAGTGCACAAACTAATGATTAGTTTTGTAAGATAAATCACTGCTTAAGTTGCTTGGATGCTTCCTAAACGTTATCTTGAAATTTCATTTCCATTATGATTAATTTGACATGTTCTTTTGTTAAAATTTAAAGTAGATACTTGACCTTTTATTTGATATGTGTTTTTTTTTTATACGCGTACCTTATATTTCCTCGTTTCCTTTTTACTTGTTCAATTATTTCTTTTTACTTCAAGAAATGATAATTTTATTTTACATATTATACCCTCAATTTATTAACATTAAGTTAATTTCTTTGAAAAAATATAGTGAGTAAAATGATAAACTTACTATAGCAATCAATATTTTCTTAATAGGTGTGTCAATCAAAATTTAATAAGTAAAAAGGAACCGAGGGAGTAGTTGTCCATTCTTAGAGTTTATATCAAATATTTAAGTCAATTTTACACCCCTATATATTATAATAAGGTTTTCACTCTCCATAATTCATTTCCATTACACAAGCACTAAATACATACACTGCACATGAGCACTGATCACGCAAATTAATGGGAGCTAAACTCACTGTTATAGAAAACAGGTGCAACCATGATATTGAAATTAGAGTTTGGGTTCCTCCGGCTCGACCCGACAGATTTCATCGCATTATCAGAATTGAAGCAAATGGTGGATGGAAGGAAGTGAATTCCAAGAATTTCATCCATGCAGACGCTACGATTCTTAATGATGATGAAGAAGAATTTGTATCGTCTACGTTGTTAATGATTTATATTGATGGTGTTTATATAGGATATTACTTTCTTCCAATTCACTTAGTAAAATATGCGAAAGTCATCTGCGACATAAATGAAGATGGACTTTTTGTTATTCAAGGAATCAAACCAACATTCAATTTCTGCAGATTCAAGTAATTTTGTTACAACTTCATATGTTGCACTTGCATTCAATTAAATTATGTTTTAATTGATTTATTTATGAAACATTTTTTTTTACAGGGGTTGTGCCTATTTCCCTTATCTTAGAGGAAACAAAAAGGAGATGATTTGAATCTGCAGTATTCAAATTTGGTATTTTGAATTGATGGAATGCACAAATTCAAAAGTATGAAGTTTTGATGATAGACAAAGATATTGACGAATCAAGTTCAACACTATACCGAAGTAAAGTGTGTTTTCTTTTTGATGTAATTGATATTGTTCAGGGTTATTATTGAATTATAATAAATCCTAAGTTGAAGTGATGAGTAATGTGAGATTTGTAACAAAAAAAAGTTGATTTTCTTGGAGACTTTCCTTCGATTATTCTTTGTAAGCTGAATCTGCTTTTGAATTTAATGAAATTTGATTGCTGAAATCCTATCCATCGTAGGTCGTGGTTTTTATTCCCTTGAACAAGGAAGTTTTCCACGAAAAATATTGTGTTCTCTACATTATAGCTTTTGGTTCAGCATACAGAAACCTAATTCCTCTCACGAGTAGTTGGTATTACCTCTTTCATGAATTGTTTAATTCCTTCTTCTACGTACATAAAACTACAGTTAATGAAATTAGCATGAAATTTTTATTATTTAACTATAAAATTTTGTCTTGGAAGGTCTCTGGTTGAAAATAGTAATCCAAAAGAACGGTCAACAAAGTAAAAAATGGAGAAGAAGAAGCAGAGAAATTGGGGTCGACAGTAACGGGACGAGGAAGAAGGCTCTTTTAGCTTTTTTTCGTCTTCCAACTTTATTTTCTGCCTCTTTTTTCATTTTTCATCTTATTTTTTAAATCAAAGTATTGTGCTCACTCTATTTATTCAGAATCAGATGTATCCTACACATTTTGTCCAATTCAGTCCTTAAGTTGTCACATAAGTATATGATTTAAAAACATAGATTTTGATCAAGGAAAAATATCTAGATAAAATTTCGTAGAATATAGGAAATGAGATGATAAATTTAAATCCGTCAATGTTTACTAGGCCCGTTAAGCTAATCTAATTCAATTTGTGATTTAATAGAAATGTGTTATGAATTTTAGACCTTATTTAAGAACGAATTTTTTTAATTCGGTCTGAATAAATCCCCTCGCTCATTTATGTTACCATTTTAAGTTAGCCATGGTTGTCACTTGTTCAAACCATACAAAGATAATAGTCATTTATGAAGCAAGTTGAGAATGTGTTTAGTTAAATCAATAACTCAACACATTCAAGAAACATGTGGTCTTTCTTTGAAAAGAGATGTTCCAACAATATTGTATAAAGACAATGCTGCAATTATTATGTATAGCTCAACTAAAGGAGGATATATTAAATTAGGAGACAGAATGAAACACATTTTACCAAAAAAAAAATTCACTCATGATCTTCAAAAGAAGGGTGATATAGATGTTCAACAAGTTTGCTCAAGTGATAATTTAGCACATATGTTTACTAAGGCATTGTCACCTTCAACCTTTGAGAAATTGAAATACAAAATTGGAATGTGATATCTTCGAGATATTAAATGACGTTTTCATCAAGGGGAGTAAATACACAATGCATTTTATTTTCCTTAACCAATGTTTTTATCCCATAAGGTTTTTCTTGGTAGGGATTTTAACAAGGGAGCAACTAGTGGCGGACCCAGGATTTTCGTTCAGGGGGTTCAAAAAATAAAAGTATAAACGTGTAAATAAGCCTTTAGAAATGGAAACTTTGAATTTTTTTGGGTTTAAAACCACACTTTTAGCGTTTTTTAAAGTAAGAAAAAACACTAAGAAAAAAAATGAAAAAAATAACTGAAAATGAAAAAATAAAACGCTTTCATTGAGATTCGAACTAGTGACGCACAACTTAACTTTTGGGGTACTTGCCACTACTCCATCAGCTTCTATTTGTTATTTAGGAGGTTCAAAATATATATATCTACAAAAATACAAAAAATTTACTTTATATATACAGTGTAATTTTTTGTCGAGGGGGTTCGAGTGAACCCCCTGGAGACCACGTGGGTCTGCCCCTGGGAGCAACCAATGCATATTAAGAATAAATATGTACGCTCTCTCTTTTTCTAATTTCTTTGTTACTTGAACATCAAATGAGGAATGTTGTAAATAATGAAATGTGATGTCCAGTGACAAAATTCACACTTCATGATTTTAGGACTTAGGTATGACTTTGAAAGCTTACAAATACACTCCTACCTTTTATATATATATATATACTCCTCTTTATCAGCCTAAAGATATACATTGAAATATTATATACGTCTTTATTTTATAACCAAATAAAAAAAAAAGAGAAGCGAATTGGCCCAATAACTCCAAAGAGAGAAGCAAAAGAAGGAAAGAAAAGGATGCGTTCTTTTTTTTCCTTTATTCAGTAAAAACGCGTTCGCTTCTTCTTTTCGGAAACGGGTTGTTTGAGTAGTGGGTGCTCTTCGTCTTTACAAAACCCTACAAATTCTCTTTGGAGTTCCGGCAACTTTCAGGTTCCTCCGAATCGCTCCGACGCCTTTGATGTTCAAATCTTCCGGTAGTCCTGTCGCAGATGACTTTCGCCCTTCTATGGAGCCATCATTCTGCCCCTTTCTCTAAATGTAATTAATTTGAATTCAATGTGGTAGGACGAGAGTCATCTGTGACAGGATAATGGAAGATATAGTTATCAAAGGCTTTTTGGGCGTTTTTTTCATGTTGAGTTCGTAGCATAATCTCCAACTTTTGCAGAGTATTGCAACACTGAAGTAGCACAGGTAGACATTTCATTACTATTAACTGTTGGATTGAGTATTATTTGCTTCCGCTTTGAGCCTATGCTGAAGAATTTGATGTTATGTTAACACAAGTTACTATTTCTGTGTGTGGTGTTGAAATTTGTCTGTAAAAACTAGGCTTTTTATTTAATCAATATTAAGAAGATGTGGTATGTGGAGATGTGTTGGACACCAATTTAAGGGAGAAAATGGAAACATATAGCAGTGTTCAACTTTGTGCAGGCCTAGATGTGTTGAAGTTTCAGCAGTTATGTGGTTTTTCAATGGTCTTTGTTTTTTTAAAGATCTACTATTCTTTGCATTTGAGGTATGTGCTAACAATTTTGGACCTTGTTATGTATGTTTGAATCTCTTGAGTGTGTGCGTGTTTGTGTATATATACCTACACATATACATACATACACAGGAAAAATTGAGTCCTTACTCTGCAGTTGAAGGTGGGTGGATTAAAGATAGTAATATACCTGGACGGATTGGTGTTATAATTGCCTCATATATCCATAATAGAATTTGTTATAAGAGTATTATGGTATCCTGACTGTCGTCTTGTAAGTTATTTTTTGATATAGGTTTTGTTAGGACTATTGCACTAAGTTATTAGGCATCTCCTAAGAAAAAACTTGTTATGATTCCTACTGGGTCAATTGATGATTAGGATAGATCTTTGATATTTGTCATTAACCAATTTAGAAGGATATCGGTTGAGACAATTCGATTAGCAAGGGGAAAGTAAATTGATTGATGAAGAGGCTTCTTATTTTAATTATAACTATCTCGTTAATGCAAGATATGCATCTTTCATAATTCATACACATATTTATACGTATACAGAGTTGATAGAATAATATTGTATGATAATTATTGAATTTCACGTGATGGAGTTCAATCTTTTCTCTTTTTCAAAATAAACTGTTGAATTATTGCGACGTGATACTCACACAACTCCAAGAAACTTCCTATATATCTCCCAATATTTGGCATTATATACTTAAGTTTTCACTAAATGCATACACTAAGCACACGAGCACTGATCAAATAAATTAAATAGTAATGGGTGCTAAGCTTACTGTTATAGAAAATAGGTGCAACGATGATATTGAAATAAGAGTTTGGGTTCCTCCGGCTCGACCCGACAAATTCGAAAGAATTATAAGAATCGAAGGTGAAGGTGGATGGAAGGAAGTGAATTCCAAGAATTTCATCCATGGAAACGCTACGATTCTTGATGGTAATGATGATGATGAATTTGTATCATCTACGTTGTTAATGATTTATATTGATGGTGTTTATACAGGATATTACTTTCTTCCAAATCACTTAGTAAAATATGTGAAAGTCATCTGCGACATTAATGAAGATGGACTTTTTGTTGTTCAAGGAATCAAACCAACATTCAATTTCTGCAGATTCAAGTAATTTTGTTACAACTTCATATGTTGCACTTGTATTCAATTAAATTATGTTTTAATTATTATTTTTTATATAGGGGTTGCGCCTTTTTTCCTTATCTCAGAGGAAACAAAAAGGAAATGATTTGAACCTGCAGTATTTATGTTTGGTATTTTGAATTTGATGGAATGCACAAATTCTCAAGTTTTGATGATAGACAAAGATACTAAAGAATCAAGTTAAACATTATAACAAAGTGAAGTGTGTTTTCTTCCCGATGTAACTGATATTGTTCTAGGGTTATTATTGAATTATAATAATTCCTAAATTGAAATGATCGAGTAATTGAAGTTGTGAGGTTTGTAACAAGAAGAAAATTGATCTTCTTGGAGACTTTCCTTTAGATTATCCTTTGTAATATGAAATTGCTCTTGAATTTAGTGAAATTTGATTGCTGAAATCCTACGTATTGTAGGTCGTGGTTTTTATTCCCTTGAGCAAGGAAGTTTTCCACGAAAAATATTGTGTTCTCTACGTTATTGCTTACAATTCATCATACAGAAACCTAATTCCTCTCACGAGTGGTTGGTACTATCTCTTCCGTGAATTGTTTAATTCCCTCTTCTTCATGCTGACCAATATTTACGCAGATTGCAGGTCGCTAATCCTACAGCCGGAAGGATCATAAGCTCATCCCAAGGGAGGCTAATATTGTAGCAAAATTATTAGCTAAATACGAAAGGACAACGAAGGATCCACACATATGAATTGAAATCAACCTTATGTTTTTGTAACATCTCCTTCTCTAGTAATAAATGCTCTCGAAAGAGATGTGAATGCAATTGTATCTCATAGACTAGTTCCACTTTTGTATGAACAAACCTTCCGTTCTTAAGAAGAAAAAAACTCCAATTCTTGATTTACTTATCTTTAGGTATACTTATCTCGATTTCTTGATTTACTTATTTTTAGGCTTTGATATTCATCATGATCCAGGCAGTAGAAGCTCAAATATTATAAGAGGATCGATGTATTAATGTTATAATATACTATCAATATAATGTCCAACGATTAATGATATATCGGCTTGTTTATGACATGAATTGTGCTAAATAATACCATCATTTTAATTTTTCAATAGTATGTAGGTGCTTCGAATCATTCGACTTATCTTATATAATAAGTTTTGATACTATATATGTTTATGCGTTAATGTTATCTTTATTCCAACTTCATCAAGTGTATGGATCGGAGATTGATATTTTATTTCTCCTTCTACACTAGATCATCTCATTGTTAAAATTCTCATAACTTTTGCCCCTTTACATTTTATAAAATTGGAACATACATACGAAAGGAAATTAACTAACTAATTATCTTTTCAAAGTTCTTCAAATTTCACTGAATCATCCCTAATTAAATGAAAATTCACTATTATAAAATATGAAATTAGCTATAGAATTATTAGAAATTCTAATCAATCCATCGCTAATCCGTAGCTAAATGAGTTAACATAAAAAAATTATTATTAAGCTATAAAATTTTACCTATCGTTAATTCACATGAAATATTAAGGAATAAAACCAAAGAACCATTTTGTGGATAATATTCTTAAACTTGCTAGTAGAAATTTGGACTTGCGAAAGAAAAAGAGAAAAGCAAAAGAAGTGACGAAGAAAAGGACGCCTTCTTCTTTTTTTCCTTTATTTAGTAAAAGCCCGTTTTTATCTTCTTTTCGGAAACCTCCAACGGGTTGATATACTTTTTGTTTGAGTAGTGAGTACTCTTCGTCTTTACTAACCCTACAAATTCTCTTTCGGAGTTCTGGCAACTTTCAGGTTCTTCCCAATCGCTCCGATGCCTTTGATGTTCACATCTTCCGGTAGTCCTGTCGCAGATGACTTTCGTCCTTCTATGGAACAATCCTTCAGCTCCTTTCTCTAAATCTAATTAATTTGAATTCAATGTGGTAGGACGAGAGTCATCTGTGACAGGATAATGGAAGATCTAGTTATCAAAGGCTTATTGGGCGTTTTTTTTTTCATGTTGAGTTCATAGCATAATCTCCAACTTTTGCAGAGTATTGCAACACCGAAGTAGCACAGGTAGACATTTCATTACTATTAGATATTGAATTGAGTATTATTTGCTTTCGTTTTGAGCCTATGCTGTTGAATTTGATGTTATGTTAACACAAGTTACTATTTCTGTGTGACTGTTGTTGAGATTTGTCTGTAAAAACTAAGCTTTTTATCTAATCAATATTATGAAGATGTGGTATGTAGGAGATGTGTTGGACACCAATAAGGGAGAAAATGAAAACACATAGCAGTGTTCAACTTTGCGCAGGCCTAGATGTGTCGGAGTTTCAGTAATTATGTGGCTCGTCAATTGTCTTTGTTTCTTTAAAGATCTACTATTCTTTGCATTTGAGGTATGTGCTAGCAATTTTGCGCCTTGTTATGTATGTTTGAATCTCTGAGTTTGTGCGTGTGTGTACCTACACATATATACATAGAACAATTTGATGTGTTCACTGGGATCTATGTGTACCATGGATAACGTAATAATCGGATGTATGTTTATGCAAACATTGTACACATGACCTCATGGGTTGAGGCATCTGTCAAACATTTTGTGGTAAGACAAAGATAAGAGTTACAATGTTAGAATCTTGAAGTTAATTATCCATCATTTGGTATTTAAAATTTTAGGGAGAGCTTGACAATTCTCTTCTGTACTATTGTCATTGCAACAAGGGTATGCTAGCACCTCTCTTAAAGTCCAGGTTTTTTCTTCCTTTGTGGTGTGATTTATCATATTCTACTTGGTTTTGATGGCCAGTAAAGCCTCGAGTTATAATGCTTGCTGTGAGTACTTTCTTGCGAATGTTGAAAATTGATTGAAAATTATTTAGTTAGGTAGGTCAGTTAGCTTAGTCCATCAAAGTTTGTTCTTGCAAGTTTTGTCGTGCTTGAAAGAATATTTACTCATCTGTTTTTGTATTATGTAAAATCAAGTTTTTGACCTTTCTTGTTTCACTAACTACATCTAGACTGTCAATCTTTCTCTATGCATTTATTTTGCAAGTGATTTTTGAAGATATCGTATGATCCTGTTGGACCTTAGTAGCTTGCTACCTACAGAATCATGACTAGGATGTATCAAGCTGCAAAGCACCTGTCAATAGATAGTTATGATACACAACTAAGGATATATCCATTTGTTCATCGCACTAAAGCATACAAAACCCCCTCTTAGGTTTTCTCTTCATATTGTTCTCGAGGCAATTCTTCTTTGACTACTTGTACATACTTCGTCCACTTAAGACCACTTAGACAGTTATAGAATATTACGAGATTATTATCCTCAAAACAAAGGTTCTTAGAAGTTGGATATTTAATTAATATAGTAGCTAAGGGTATGCAATTGGGATTAAAAGCCTTAAGTAATCTTCAAAGTACATAAGAAAACTTGTGAAGCAGAATCAGTTGCTTATTTTTCATATACTTTCAACATATAAACAAATTTAACAGAAAACAAGAACTAATGACTGCTAATCCAGTAATTCCTCTACCAATATGCAATGTAGGCCCTCGCAACCTTCCCATATCCAATGGCCTTCTTGTAAACTGGTTTGCGCATCATGCCACATTCTGCTTGAGACTGTTGCTTTACTCCATACTTGTGTGCCTGCTCTTCTCTCTCTATAGGAACAGAATCCTTGATTCCTGTATCTCTCCTTCTCGATTTCCCTTCACCCTTGCTTCTACTGGACTTCTTTTTTTCAGTCTGAATCACCTTCGACTTCTTCTGTTTCCTGAATTTACCCTCAAAAGCATTGGCATCACTTTCACCCAATTCATTACCTAAATAGTCTTGTTCCCTCGATTTTCTTTTCTTTACAGAAACTTCCCTCCCGTTATGTCCTTTTAAATCAATTGAAGTACCTTTAGCACCACGATTTTGAAAGTTACTTTGGATGAGAGTTTGGTACAGGGTATGTAGAGCACTTGTGGTATCGTCCTCACTAATGTCACAACAGTTCATGCCAGGAAGCCAGTCCAACATAGTGCAGAGCCAACTCTGAGACAGTTGGTCGGGTTTTGTACCATGCGGGAGAAGCCTCCGCTTCTGACATGTAGAACATCGAATCCAATCTCCTTGTATAATGAATGGAGGAACTGGTGACTCATCCCCAGAAGTGGTCAGTTCAGGGCAGTGTGTCTTATCAGAAGCAGTGTGTAAATCACTACTTTTCAGGGCAGCAGTATTATCAGAAGAACGAAACTTAATCCTAATCCTAATGGGTTTGTGAGAAGAAATAGGGGTAGGGGAAGGGAGTTTTTGAGATATCTGTGGTTGAATTACAAGTTGATCACTCGCCAAAAACGAACCATAAACACCAAATTTTGGCCCCAAATTCTCAGCAGAAACAGCTCCTTCAAAATCTTTGATATAATCGCCCAAAATACTTTGAATCTTAGCATCAATGTCTATATGAGAATCATCATATATTTTTCCTTCTTCAATTTCGTGTTCTTCCGCCATCGTATTTTTCCTAGTCCTATGCTCACAGTTTCTAAATTTCTTTGCGAAGTTAAACAAAAAAATCTAATCTATATAGAAAAAACCTCTTGATTAATTTGGTAACTTATTGTAATCGTACTTTTTGTTGGTTATGGTAATATTTTACAATTGTTACCAAAAAAATAATATTGTAATTAAAAATTAAAAATTAATATTGTAACTTATTACGGACTAACTAATAAAATAGACACACTTTCTAATTTTTTTTACAAAGTTAACAAAAAAATTCCGTTTAATTATAACTAATTAGGATTAGTAGTCCTAAGCCGAATCAATATAGGAATAACCTCGTGATTAATTTGGTAACTCATTACCGACTAACTAAATAACTAATAAAATAGACGCGTTAATTTTGTAATTAAAAATAATTAATTTGGTAACTTATTACCGACTAACTAAATATCTAATTCATTAGGCATCATAGTAAAATAAAATAAACACGTTAATTTTGTAATTAGAAATTAGAAATTAATTTTTGAGAGATAAATGTTCCAGTTCCCTTTCTTTAACACTTGAAGAGACAATGATTGAACGTGGAAGTAAAAAGTACAGTACATGAAAATTTTCAATATAAATTATCAAAATAAAATAAAATAAATTAAAATCCAATATAAATTACAAAAAATTTAAACAAATGTAAATCTAATTAAAAATTCGAAAAAAATAAAAAAAATGCAAACTGAAATTCAAAATTCTACTAACTTCAAAATTAACTAGATAAATTTTTTGATTGGATTTTGAATTATTATTCAAACTAGGTAAATTGTACTATCCTAATTAGCTTACATGTTATATATTGATTTTGTTGTGCAGTTTATAACATTAATTAAAATCCAAAAGCACATCTAACTTTAATTTGATGAAATAACTATGACAGACGATATTTCAATTAAGGCCTTGCACATTGCTCCTATTGTCACTTCTCTCATTTGCAGAAGTTTATCAATATGTGAGTTGTAAGTATCCTCTTCTTATTATGAAAATATTTCCAAATATGTGTCTATTCGAGTACATAATTTACTTAATAGAACTCTTTAGTGGCTCTATCTAAGATAGAATTACCCGTCTAACTATTCTGAACAATATCAATAAATTCTAAATATCGAGTACACTACAGCTTATCAAATTTGAAGGGTTTGGGTGCCTTGTTCTCGTAATCCTAAAACAGAGTAATAAGCGAAGGTGAATAGTCTGAATGAGTGCAAGGGAGGCCTTTTTTGGTCAAAAGTGTCATGTCCCGCCACTATCGGAGCCAAATTTTGCAGCAAGGAAGGCGTAGAGGTTTCTAGAGCCACGTAGAGAACTCTAGAATGCCATAGAAATTTCAAGAAGGCCTTGGAGACTTCTAGGGTATGTAGAATTCTCTAGAAAAGGGGCCAAAGTGTAAATACTTTAGGGACTTCTCATGTAAATAATAATTGCACATTAGTCCTTGGAGAGTAGTATAAATAGAGGTGCCACCATTTGCAAAGGCACCAA
>JAJOOR010016599.1:0-22099 GCA_036250505.1 Solanum acaule
CGTTTAGCCAACACTAAAAATGTATCAATCATTGCCAATCCCAAGCTCCATGGCGTTACCAAACCCATGGTTGTTACTAAGAAGCTGCAAACAACAATAGGTGAAATAGGTCATTTAACAGAGAAATCGCACCTCTGCAACTAGAGAATTGTAAGAACATACAAATATTCAGATATAAGATTCTAACAACTGATTACTCGTGTTCTATCCTTCCTTATAACTATGCACATAGGTATGGATTAGTTTAGAATGTAAAACTAGCCAGGGATAACAACTTCTAAATCTAGAATCTGTTAAAAAGACTACACATACGAGATACCACCAAGGGATGTATGGCGGGATGGATGGGATCCCTCGACGCTTAACCACATGTCTCAGGTGAGAACCTGGAAATAGAAAAACTCCTGGTAGGGAGCACTTCCCACTTAACTGGACCCGAGACAATCTGAATCCAGATTAGCTGGCCAGTGGTTTTGATCAGAATAATCATCAACCAGTAGTAATATCAAAACCATGGACTACCAAAAAGTATCCGTGCACTTCTCTTCCTACTGGTTCAGGAGCTTAGGCCCAAGCAGTAGCGGAGCCACCTTATGCTGAGGGGTGTCAATTCGTTGTAAAATTACATTGTTTAGCTAGATTAAAATTGTAAATTTTATGTATAAATACTATTTGTTTACTCCCCCTGTTTATTACGTGTGTCTACCTTTATATATTTTGACACTCCTCAGTAAGAAAATTGGCTCCACCTCTGGGCCCAAGCGGTAGTAGTTTCCTAGTTGGAGTTGGCATACATAGGCCCGACACCAGAGGTTGGTTGGTGCATTTGGTAAAGCATTCCGCTAGCTGGAGCATAGCAAGCAAGAAAGCTAAAAGCCAACAGTAAGGCCCGGAGCAGGGTCATTAGGGTAGGTGATGGCCGTTGCATGGTGGAATTTAGCAAGTTGCCGGAAACCGGCACCATCTACCCGAGCAAGAGTTATGCCAGAGAGCTTATCTTTGGCAAAGAACAAGAAAGTGAAAATGCAGGAATAGCACCTTAGAAGAAGAATATGATTTTGATCATCAATGACCACTAGATTAGAAATGAGGATATTTGTAATGAGGTGGGAGTGGCCTCTATTGTGGACAAGATGATGGAAGCAAGACTGAGATGGTTTGGACATGTAAAGAGGAGATGCATAGATAGACCAGTGAGGAGGTGCATGAGGTGGGTTATACAGGGTACAAGGAGGGGCAGAGATAGGCCAAAGAAGTACTAGGGAAAGGTGATGAACAGGATACGACCCAACTTCAAGTTACCGAGGACATTCCCCTAGATAGGAAGGTGTGGAGGACACGTATTAGGGTAGAAGATTAGTAGATAGTGTAGTGTTGTCTTGCTTAGGGTGATTGTTGTTTGTCATTGTCGTTATATTAGTTGTAGTTCTTGTTTTTGATATTTCAATTATCGCATTATTTTGTTGTTACTTGCTATGTTTTCGTTGCTACTTGTAGTACCTGGATTTGATGTACCTGAGTCAAGGGTCTTTCTACCCTCTCCAGACCTCACTTGTGGGATTTCCTGGGTATGTTGTTGTTGTTGGAAACCATGGGCATACAACTCATAATTTAGAATCTGTTAAACAGATTATCATTGTGCATATGAGATACTAAAAGAGATGTGGTGGAACGAATGGGATCCCTCAACCCTTATCCAGAGGTTTCAGGATCAAGCCTTGAAAATGGAGAAACTTCTAGTAGAAAGCACTTTCTCCTTTAATGGGCCCTATGCAGGCCAAATTTAAATTATTCTGCCCGCGAGTAACGTATACCAGATGGTTATACTAAAAAATTAAGAACTCCACATATGAGATGTATTCCACTAACATCTAAGTTTCTGTTTAATACTCTAATTGGTCTAACAACTGCATAGATGATTCCAAGCAGCATAAACCTCAACTAAGCACTTCCTAATGGCAGCTTTCACAACAAAACTCTGGATACAGTACAGATAAAATCTGATGTGTTTCAAGTTCTTAGGTAAACAAAGCATGTAATAATTAATATGACCTGTTTCAGTTATCACATTCTCAGGAAATATTTCTAACCTCAATTACGCATCCAAACCCGCAATAACCAATTAACTACTCTTATAAACTAAGACAAGCATATATCTAACATATAAGCTTCCTTAAGTTCGTGTAACTATTTCTTACAAACTCCATTTTGAAGATGAACTTCACTCCTCTCTTGTGAAGATCCTTTAAAAGGTCAAAGAAAGTGCCCCTCAAAGCTCTTTACTGGGCATTCACGAGGTAATTTCAAAAGTGCCTACAAGTTCAAAGTGGAAAGAATTTGGTTTTTAAAATTTGATGACCGTGGTGTCCGAGCCAGCTTTCACATGCCTCAAATAATTTAACGGGATACCTGCCCCTCCACTAGTAACAGCTACCAGATAACTCTATCCACCAATGCTAAGACAAATGGAAAGAATCATGTAGTGTTTTTCTGTCTCCACTATGTTAAATTGATTCACACCAGTTGCCTGCTAAGGCCTAATTCAAGTTTAGTTTCCTTACAATTGGTTGCTTAATCTTTTCAATCCACTCATTTCACTTACATGCCGATTTCAAGAGCCTCCAAATTCACAGATTAAAACTTTGTATGCAAAAATGATAACCTCGAGAAAGAAAAAAAAGATATGAATACTGAGAAGAGATGAAAGTAAAAAACTCAAGTACCAGAAGGGAGCGTAGCTGTAGCTGAAGAAAGAAACACCAAAACACATGAAAAGAAGTGAACTGACAGAGAAAGTAGCCTGTCCTAATCTCAAAGCTAAACCGCCACTCGTCCCCATAGCCCCCGGTTGTTTATCCATTTCATCACTAGCACGCCACAGAGCGATTTACCTTCTTCTGTTTGTTAGAATTCTGCTATACATTCAATAATGTGCAGTTTTTTTAAACCGAGTGAATGGAATGCGAAAAGGAATTTTGGGGAAAATAATAGTGATGGCGATGTTGTAACGTAAGAATATCATGTTACTCGCAATCTTTTACTATGTGTGTCTAGTTTGTTGAGCTGTGAGTTTCCAAAGAGAATTTGGTTTGTCTTGAGTCTAGCGATCCAGTGCCTGCCTAACAATAAATGTTGATGTTGCCTAACATAATTTGGTAGTATATCAATTATTCAATCGAAATTTGGAAAATTTGGATTGAAATTGGGCTAAATTCAATTTGGGAGAATCCATCCAAATCAGAGGCAATTTTGTTAATTTTAGTAAAGATAGGGTACCCATAATATAAAAAAGGATAAATTTAACTAATAAACACAAGTAGACATATCAATATTGGATGTGGTGCAGCAATGTTATTTTACTCTTAATTAAAGTAAAAGTAAAATATTGTCGAATACGGAGAAAATTCTGTTGAAAGCGTTATTCATTAGATTTGCACTAAAAAAAGGAAAATTATGTGGAATAATAAACATTTAGTCTATATTAGATACGAGAAAATGATCAAAATAATCCTTTATGTATATGGGCTGAATTATCTTGGTCTTTTATATATTTTATCTTATTCAAATAGTCCTTAATATATACTAAAAGATTCATTTTGATCCTAACCCTAAAACTAACAGAAAAAATAAAAAACTTGTTAAACTCACACTTGGTGAACCCTTCTTCCTACATCATCTTTTTCCGCGCCATCTCTTCTCCTTCTTCTTCTTTCTGTTGCCATTTCTTTTACAATTTCCACGGCACAAAAATCTTCTCATACTTACAAAAGTTTCTTTAAATTTTAATTGAACATTTGTAAGATTTTTATTTTCTATCTCTGTGTTCAATTTTTACCCTTTTATTTTAAAAATAGAATGAAAAAACAATGCTTGAAAAACTTACTAATTTTGAATAAGTTAAAACGAAAAGATAGTTATATCCCCATAGATTACTTTAATAAGAGAGAATAACTAGTTACAACTTAAAAAGAGTTTATTTATGGCGATCTCCTCTGAGGGAAAATAGAGACTTTTATCCAATTTACTTAGTTCCCATTTGTTTTGGTAATCTTGATTTTCCTCTTCTTATTATGTATGTAAATATAATTTTTAGAGGGAGATGAGAAATGGGTGTAGTGTATGTGGAGCATGACCTCAAATGGTGAAAGAAAAAAGTTAAGGAAAAGGGTGTGCTTGTGGTGATGGTGAAAGAGCAGATTGAGGAAGAAGGGTCTCAATTCCAAGGGACCCACTGTTAAAGTTAACATATTTTTTTATCTTTTTGATTAGTTTTAGGGCTAAAAACTAAAATTATCATCATTTTATATACATTAAGGACTATTTAGATAAGATGATATATATAGAGAACCAAAATAATTTAACCCTTGTACAATAAAGACCATTTTGATCATTTTCTCATATTAGGTACTATAGTAATAGAAAAAGAAAATTGTAATTCACGGCTACAATTTCCTCAATTCTTGATATTCACCTGATTTGTATAATTATGTTCTTGATTATATAAATCCAAAATTTTGTATATGCTTACCCTAACTATTTGTATACGATTTATGAAAAAATCATAATAAATTACCCTATTTGTATATTGGTAAGCAAAATATACAAATTGAGTTATGAAAAATTCTTAAATGTGTAAATACATAATTTGTATATACTTACTCTGTTTGTATATATACAAAACGGAACTATAGCTATGGAGCATAATTATCGAAATCATAATTATAAAGTCTTATTATATCTATTTTGTAGGTATTTCTAAAATTTTCTAAAAATAATAAATACAAGTAGAGGTATATTTTTAATAAAAATCTATTAAAATAGCATGCTGGAATAATTTCTAAAAGCAATTAAAGATAAAAGCATTTTAAATTAGTGAGAGGCGAGCAATGCAATGCTACATCTTAGTTCTGTGACGAAAGTGTGTACTTGTTTCTTATATTTGGACAAATCACTGCATCCACTTTTGCGAGGGTAGCAAGGAACACGCACATGCTGTCGAAGCCACCCTCAAGATTCGGTCTACATCCAAACTTCCAGTTTCTGCGTGCACTTGGACCTTCTGGAGATATACGACGTGCCCGTCAACTGTTTGATGAAATTCCCCACCCAGATATACGATCCTGGACGCTCTTGATCACCGCATACACGAAGAGTGGATTTCCAAAAGAAGCATTGGAAGTCTATGATGAATTGCGGGAAAGGAAATTTCATCCTGATCAATTGGCACTGTTATCAGTAACCAAGGCTTGTGCTGCTTTGGGCAACTTGATAAAGGCAAAAGGTGTTCACGAAGATGTAGTTAGATATGGATACCGCTCTGATTTGCTCCTTGGAAATGCACTGATTGATATGTATGGCAAGTGTAAATATGCTCAAGGTGCAAGAGAGGTTTTTGATAATTTAAGTGCTAAAGATGTTATCTCTTGGACGTCGATGAGTTCGTGCTATGTTAATTGTAAACTTCCAAGTGAGGCGTTAATAACGTTCCGTGAAATGGGGTTAAATGGGGTGAGGCCTAATCCTGTTACATTGTCTACTGTACTTCCTGCCTGCTCAGGTTTGAAAAGTTTGAATTCGGGTAGAGAGATACATGGGTATATTGTGCGAAATGGAATACATGATAATGTCTATGTTAGTAGTGCTCTTGTGGACATGTATGCTAGTTGTTCGAGTATCAAACAAGCAGAGACGGTATTTAATAGTACGCGTCAGTTTGACTATGTTTTATGTAATGCTATTATGTCCGCATATTTCTCAAATGGGGAATGTGACAAAGCACTTCGCATCTTTGATCAGTTGCAAAAAGGAAGAACCAAACTGAATCATGATTCCTGGAATTCTGTTATTGGAGGGTGCATGCAAAATGGAAGAACAGATAAGGCGCTTCAAATACTTCACGAAATGCAGCAGTCAGGTGTAAAACCAAATAAAATCACGATCACCAGTGTGTTACCTCTTTGTATAGATCTAGGAAGCATAAGAAGAGGGAAGGAGATTCATGGTTTTCTCCTTCGACATTTATTTTTAGAAGATGAGACAGTCTTCACTGCTTTGGTATTCATGTATGCTAAATGTGGTGACCTAGAACTATCCAACAGAGTCTTCTATATGATGCCAAAAAAAGATACTATTGCTTGGAACACAATGATTATTGGAAATTCAATGCATGGGAAGGGAGAGGAAGCCTTGTTGCTTTTCCGTGAAATGGTAAGTTCAGGGGTGAAACCGAACTCTGTTACCTTTACTGGCGTCTTATGGGGTTGCAGCCATTCACAGCTGGTAGACAAGGGCCTTATGATCTTTTACGCAATGAGAAAGGAACATGGAGTTGAACCTGATTCAGAACATTATTCATGCATGGTTGATGCTCTAAGCCGTGCTGGTCGCCTAGAACAGGCATATAATTTCATCCAAAACATGCCCATGAAACCAAGTGCTGGTGCTTGGGGAGCATTGCTTGGTGCATGTAGAGTATATAAGAACGTGGAAATGGCACGAGTTGCTGGAAAACAACTGTTGGAGATTGAACCAGAAAACGCTGGAAACTATGTTTTATTGTCCAATATCTATGAAGCTGCCAAATTACGAGAGGAGGCCTCAGAAATTAGGAAATTGATGAGAGAAAGAGGAATTATGAAAGTTCCTGGTTGTAGTTGGATTCAAGTGAAAGACAAAGTGCATACTTTTGTTGTCGGTGACAAGAATAATGCTCAGACTGCAGTCATTTACAGATTTTTGACTGAAGTAGGTGAAAAGATGAGGTTAGCTGGGTATTTACCCTGTACAGACCTTGTTGGCCAAGATCTTGATGCAGAGGAGAAGGAAAACAGTTTGTGCAATCACAGCGAGAGGCTTGCTGTTGCCTTTGGGATTCTTAATTTGGATGGTGCATCATCCATTAGGGTGTTCAAAAACTTGAGAATATGTGGAGATTGCCATAATGCCATTAAGTATTTGGCTAAGATTGTCGGGGTGCAGATCATTGTGAAAGATCCTCTAAGATTTCACCATTTTAAAAATGGGTTATGCTCCTGTAGAGATTTTTGGTGAAATAACAAATGCCATCAAGTATTAAACTTGATAAGCTGCAAATGTAATTAGTTCTTTAAGGGATATTTGGTGGACCTAAGCTGATAATACTATGAAGAAGGTTCTTTTGTTTTTCTCCAAGGAAATTAGAAGTCTGCAGATGTCATCCACTGTGACCATGCTTGCAGGTGCAACTAACAATTTAAAAAATTTTGCTGGCACAAGCTCCATGAGATATACTCAGTACAAAGGTTCTACGTCCTATCCCTGTATGCAAAAATGTAACAATTCTCTTCTAACCACCTTTAGGCACCTCATTATATATCGGAAGGTTGTCCTTTAAGAGTGGCAAACTCCTAAGCTAAAGAAGAAAGGTTCTACTGCCAGTTTGATACCTAGGACTAGAATACGAATTCTATATGTTTGGAAGTCATTATTGAAAACAATAAGATGATTGTTACTTCATTGGACCTTAACCGGGTTAAGTGAACCCAAGGAAGAGTAAGCATTTATATTGGCTCCTTTGTTCATTTCTCTTGATCAAGTGATTTCTCTCCATCTGTCTGTCCATTTCTACTGTAGTTGGAAATTTCATCTGCTTTACCCCTGCATGATCTATTTATATACACTAAGTTGTTTGTTACTTATCAGATATATTCTGGTAAGGATCAGCCTTTATGTGGTTTGAAATCTCTTAACAACATAAAAATACTTAATTGAGCTTACCTTTGCTGAACATATTCACTAATTTTGATGATTGTGGAGTCTAAGGGGTATGGATTGTCATTAATTTGCTCCTTTCTATGATGACAGTACTTTGTACTCTATCCTGGGTGTATACAAGCATCAGAAGTGTTTGTAACTGGCTATCAGCATGAGAATATTACTCGAGCTTGATAATATACAGCAAGATAGTTGTTTCAATGCTAGTCCAAATTGGGTCACAGAATGTTTAACCTTGTAACTTACAACAAAATTTAGACCAAGAAATGATACACACATTCTAGAACTCTCCATCATTCAAGTTGGGCATACCAGATTCCCTGGATTTTGACATCCTTGGGAACCTTTGCCCCCAGATCAGTATCAGATGGCTGGATGCTCTCAAATACTCCAATGACCTCACCAGTCTCTGGTTTGCTCTGGGTAACACTCAAGGTGATCTTTCCTGTTAAAGATGCAGTGTTCTTTACGTTCTCCTTCTGAAGCTCCTCCTCGTCTCCTCTCCCTCCAGCAGGCAATGCAACAGCGTTGTCATAGCCAGTAGATCCACCCCGTCCCTTTGGGTCAAGGAAGGATGAACCTCTGTACGATGGCACAAGGAACTCACCACTAAAGCTTTCTGGTTTGCCGCTTGCCACAAGCTGTTTGATAGTAAAGAGGAAGGGCACACGCTCACCACCAGGAAGCTGAACTGTAACAGCAGCATAATCAATTCCATCCTTCTCCTCAAACTTAACAGTGCCATCAGGAGACACTTCGAATGGTCCCTCAATCTCATCAAGAGTGTAGGTTAAGCGTGTCATGAGCTTGGTTTTTTGGAAGTCTGGGGCTGAGTTCTTGCTGACACCCTCTGCCTTGACTGTGAATGATGTGGGCTCTAGGCAGAATTTCTTGGCAGTGTATTTGCCTGGTTTGAAGGCAAAGCTGCCAACACCTCCTTCAATGGTAGGGCACTGGTTAGCTGTTCCAGTTCCCTTTACTTCCATGTATGTCTTGCTTTGGATTTCGTCATAGGTTAAACGTTTTGGAACTCCTTCCGCATTTGCTCCCTGTGTAGCCAAGTGTACAAACTTTAGAAATTTTTGCATGAGAAACAAGAACAATAACTACTACACTTCAGTCCAAAAGTTGGGGTCGGCTATATGAATTCTCATTGACTATGTTTCTCCATATGAGCTCAACTCATGTCATCATCATACCAAATAAAAATATAAGTGAAAATTAGATTTTATATATATGAGTATGTATGACAGGATCTGTAAACTAGTTGATCTTTATAGAACTATTGATGCTTGTCCTGAAATACAGATGACAGCATGAACATCCAGAAATGAGCTAGGAAATTTTGACAAGAGATTGGATAGTCTGATCTTAGTTTTGGAGGTGGCAATGTGAGGATATAAAATGGGTGGCAATGGTAAAGAAGCCTTCTAAAGTATTTCTACATACTCTCAAAGACATCAAAGGCCCTCTACTCCTGATATAGATATTTGGTAGTTAACTAGTTATGGTTACTTCAAAGAAGGTGAATGACAGTGACTATGAGACCTACTAGCTTGAAGAACGTTTTACCTGCTTTTAGAATTATTGATATGTCATACTGGTAAGTTAGCATTCATCTCTAGTCCAGTTACAGTGTTTCTTATTATCTTAAATTTAGGTGATTGGATATACATCAAAGGAAACCATAAACTTCATACACGATAGAGGGATATGGCAGTTCATATAATGAATGAAATTCCTCTTTCATCCTATCCTATTCACAGTACTGATCCATTCATAGTTTAAAAGTGGCTTTCTTGCTTTTGTGTCTCCTCGTGATCTAAACTAGTCAGCAGATACACCCCTGCAGAGCGGGGGATCTCACGACATTTTTCATTGGTTGTCTTGTATTTCTAGTAGTTAGTTGTTTAATAGCTAGCATGTTGAATCGTATACATAATATGATGGACTTGTTTAGAAAGATCTTAGTTGAATAAGATATGACTCTGTATTATGCAGGCAACAACACTGGATACATGGGAAATATAGACATAAAGCAGGCAAGAATTGAATTAGAAAAGCAACTTACCGAGACGACGAGGGCAGAGGTGGCAAGAGCAAAACCAGCAATCTTGGCAGCATCAGTACATTTCTGAACCAATTCCTTGATTTCAGTTTGCAAAGAGCAAGTAAGCCTGGCTGAACCTTGTTCTACACCAAATGCTTTGCTCACACTTTGAACAGACCTCAACTGCAGGTTGTTTCTAGCACCAACCTTTGTTGGTTGCATAAGAGTAGCAGCTGCTTGTATAGAGGCAGCCATAATTTTACCCCTTTTTTCTTGATCAAATGTCTTGTGTTCCTCTCCGTTTCTGCTTTGTTAGAAAATGGATGAGTGGCAGTAAGAAATGGTTTGTATGGACTATGGAAAGAGTGGACAAATTATTTTGGTGGCTTTGCTGTGAGTAAGATAAGAGATAGGATAAGGCCTATTTTTTCATTGGTTGCCTAAGTTAATGCCTCTTATTTGGTGGCTTGCAACGTGGCAAAGTTAGTGTTTAGGATAAAGATATTCATTTTGTAATTTTGCTAGGGAATTTGTGGACTACTTCGTTTTGCATTATTTGAACCTAAAATCCTGTGAAATTTACTCTCACATATTTGCACCAAATCATATAAGTTGATCATGGTTAATTATTTGTTGAGATAATATAGATTGCGAAAAAGGGTCAAAAATGTTCTATGACTTATCAGAAATGGATTCAATTTGCTCTTCTTTCATTTATTAAACTTCAATTCTTCTTTTTAACGTAATCATGAAACAACTTAATATATATTGTGAAAAAAGGGTAAAAAAGTGTTCTATGACTTACTAAAAAAAAAGGATTAAATATGCTCTTCTTTCACTTATTAAACCTCGATCCTTCTTTTTAACGTAATCATGAGGCAGCATAATATATGAGGATTATGATAGAGATTAAGTAGGCAGTCAAGTGATTTTTCGCTTTTTTGTGGGAGAACATAGTTCTTGCTTAGAGTACCTTTATCAATATCATTATTATTATTTTATTATTATCTTATTCCCTAATTATATTACTATTATTGTTTCTTTTGCTTGAGTTATCTTTACTATTTCTATCGTCAATACTTTTGATTTCTACAGTAATTTCATGTTTTATTTTTGTGTTTGTCAAATCTGTTTTGAAAATGATTTTCTTGAAATGGGATTATTGGAAACAACTTCTCTACCTCACATAAAGTATGAAGTAAAGTTTGCAAACACTCTACGTCCTTTTCAAATCTCTCTTGTGAAATCTCACATTATTGTTATTAATTAAAAGTAGAACTGATTTAATTGAATAGTTTAAATTTCCCTCCCTGCAAGTTGCACATATTGGATTCTAGTTGCCTTTAACATTTAGCTAGAATTGCCCTCTTTTTTAGTTCTAACGTTCTGTTAATTTTATTTCTTTTGTTACCATAGAGTAGGGGTGTTTTGAAATAAAGATATTTGAGATAAGATAGAAGTGGTCTCAATTGAGGATAAGATGCACAAAGTGAGATTAGAGTGATTTGCGCATGTAAAAAAATGTATGAATGCCACAAAGCAGAAGTGTGTGAGAGGGGTTGAACTATGTAATGATTTAAGAAATGTAGAGATAAAGAAATATTGAGAAGATGTGATTAAACAAGATATAACGCAATTGCAGCTTACCAAAGATATTATAAAGTTAGTTGCTAATTTAGTGTTATCTTGCTTATTGTACTATACTATATCATGGTATTTCATATATAATTTTTTGTCCTTCGATTTATGTTCCTATCTTGTCTCTTATACTTCACTTATATTATTGTAGTTGTTATTTTCTTTCTTCATGTGATTATGTTTCAATCCTAAAAAATACTCCCTCCGTTTCATTTTATGTGGCACTTTTTGGATTTCGAGATTCAAATAAGTCTATTTTTTACCGTAAATTTTTCTTAAGTCTTTTATACATTTTGAATTATCAATTATTGTGAATTATAGTACTTTTTACGTAGTTTACAAATATATAAATTTAATTTCAAAAAATTGAAGACTCTATGCGTAAATTCCCGGTCAAATTTAAACTGTTTGACTCTCGAAAAATGAAAAGTGTCACATAAATTGGGACAGAGGAAGTAATATTTTTTGACTCGTTACAGTACAGATCCAGTTTCTTAGGTGAATATCACAATACTAGTCTCTTACAAGGAGTTATATTTCCTTTTTAAAAAAAATTGAAAAGCATTTCCACTCCTCTTGCCCTTTCCTCACGAAAGGTCAACCAATTTTGCATTCGTTATTGACTATTTATCAATTAATTTTGTTAGAAAATTCACGAGTAAATATACTTATATATTTATGGATCTACCAAAAAGATCCATCTAGCTCCACCTCTAGGCCCAAAATCCATGTAAATGTCTATTTATTTCTTTGAAGAAAAAAATTTAAGTTACTTGAAATAAATAAATAAAAGGGTTCTAGCTTCTTTTTTTATATATATTACAAGTCTCTGTTGAAATTTTATTTTAATACAACTCCGGTTGGAATAGAAACTGTGTTTTTATAGATTAAAATATCAGGCACTAAGGCCTATAGGTTTCTCTCCAGTTTCCCCCAATGCTATCCTATACAATTGACACGTGTTCATTTAAATTTTAATAGATCAAATTATTTTTCTTAACTAAATACTATTAATCATGGTTATTACTAATTCTCTTTCTCTCTCATTTCTCCTCTCTTTCTTCTCCCAGCTTAATTCTGCAAGAACCTTTTCTCAATCAATAAAGAATTTGTTTTGTTAGCAAAAAGATGAAGATTGCTAATAACAAAATCGTATTTTCTTCCCATTATTTTCACACCATAATAAAAATAAGACAACATTCAAAGGATGTATTTGGGTTATAAAATTTTAAAAGTCCAACCAAATGAGACTACTTTGAATCTTGGTTTGGTTTCAATGGTGATCAACAAAACTCCTGTCATCTTTTTGTAACATCACCAACTAAAGGACCTGGAGAGCATGAAAAATGGGTGGAAAAATATGTTCTCATATATCTTATTTTTCTTGTGAAATTCTCCATTGGATTTTTTGGGTTTCTTCTTGTCTTGTGGTATTTATAAGTGTAATTTGTAATTGGAGCTACTCATTCCATCTCAATCTTTCTCTTTTGAGACTTCCCTGTTTAATTTACACGAATGATGTTTGATTGCTTAACAGAGAGTTTTTGAAGGAAAAGAAGTGTTTTTGTCTGATTGAGAAAGAAATGAGGGTGAGAGAGAATTAGTAATAACCATAATTAATGATGTATGGTCAAGAAATTAATCTGGTCCATTAAAAAATTAAATTAACACATGTCAATTATATAGAATAGCACTGTGGGAAACTAGAGACATCAGCACGGGAGAGGAGCCTCGTCCTATTTTTTGTTTCCTGGGTTTGGTAGCGGAAGACTCGAATCCTAGTATCATTGGTTGTGCAGTAATTAATCAGCTATGATATTAATAGTTCAACTGCGAACCTAACATTCACACTAACCTGTTCAATTCCAAAAAAAATACAACATGGAGTTCAAAATTTTATGAAATTTATATAAGTTTTACTATATTTTTAAACAAAAAACATTATATTAAGTATTTCGTATATAAAAGTTTTATGTTCATATTTAAAATGGCTATTTTCATTGCATTTCGGACTTACTTCATCTGTTTCATATTAATTAAAACAAATTGCCCTGAAATGTATTTTACCAAACTAATTTTAAATAATAAAAACTTCAAAATTAAAATATTCAAACATAAATTGAGAGATGAAAACGTTATTGGAAATTTTTGTTTAAGCATTCAATAGAAATACCAAAACAGATTCTTTTGGATCTCAACAATTGGAATTTTTTCCTAATAAAATGGTTCAAAATCACAGAATTAAAATGTTTTTTAAACAAATATTTGGATCTATCAAAGATCATACATCCGCCAGCAGAGCAGATTAAACTTGAAAAGAAAAAGTAAATTTGAAGACGGGAAACACGAGGAAAAATATGAACCATTCAGATTTGTTTTCAAATGAACATTCGATCGAAAAAATAGAAAAACGAAAAAAAAGAGGTGATTTAGATTGGAGTTCCTCTCAGACAAATGCCTCGTTTCGTCTTCATACTTTTAAAAGAATGGATATCAGACTCGTCATCTGTGTTATTCATCACTGAGGAAATCCCAAAACAAGAGCAAAAAGACGAAATCAAAGTAATAAAAGACTAGTGAAATTTGAAGGAAAACTTAATACAAGTAGAAAATCGACCCAGTCTCAAGAACAGCCATAGTAAAATGAGAGATGAAGGGATTGATCAGGAACCAGTTGTTTTTATAGGGGGTGGGTGACTTCAGGGTTTAGCGTTAGGGTTTAGAAGGGCTACAAAAATTAATATGGGCCCAGATTTAGTAGCTGTTATTGTCTGGGCCTTTCTCATTCAATTATGGAGAAATTACATAGATATTTCTACCCTAATTAATAATTGAGGAAATTTAAATTTTGCAAATAGTCATTAAAATAAACCTAATTAAGTTTCATAACTATAGTTTATTGATTACGATTCGTAACTACATGTTAGAGGGAGGAGAGAAGCGAGTGAGATTCAGAGAGGGAGGAGAGAGGCGAGCAAGAGAGGGCAGAGAATGGAGAGAGGTGAGTTATGTATATGTATAGCATACTTGTATATGTATAAGAGAGGATGGAAGCGAGAGAGAGGAAGAGACGAGAGAGTCGCACATAATTATAGCTAAAATTAAGTTACGAGTGATAATTAATGGAAACTATAACTATGTTAGCTAATTAACTAGTATATATTTGTTTATTCGCATAATTTCCCCTAAATAATTTCATAGCAGATTTTAAGTCAAATCAACTTAGATCGTGTTTTTGCTAACACATATACTGAAATAGAGAGAGACAAGCAAGAATAGGAGGAAGACGAGTGAGATTTGTTTGTTTATCGTAGATACATATGAATCATACCAGATATATATATTTGAGATACCAAATACGCGAGCGAGATATGACAATGACGAGCGAGATGGAATGGAGATGAGTAAGGTTTGTCTATGTATCATATATACATGAGAATCCACTTATATAGTGTATCTAAAACTAATTACATCTAATTTTGACTCTACGTATTCCGAGATACATATATCTGGACATATATGAACGAACCAAAATTTGATAAGCTTCATAATATTGCAAACTAGTGTATATATTTTTAAAAAAACTACTAAATAATAAAATACATTCTTCTACTATATTTTATGGTCGAAATTTTCTCCTCAATCAAAACTCAAATTAAAATCATTGCTCGAATTACCATCTCAATGTGAAGATTTTATAAATGACAAATATTAAACTAATATTTTCAAGTTGTAGTAGTAGAATATAACCTTCAAGTTGTAACATTAAAAAATTTCAAGTTGTAACATTTATTAAAAAAAAAAGAATTTTTAAGTAATTGTAAAAATCTGTTTTGAAAAAAATAAAAAGATAAAAAAGGAAAATAAAACGATTTTGAATAAAAAAAAAAAGAAAAAACGGATATAAGAATATTAATTAAATTTGAATTGATTGATGATAATTTTTAATTAGCATAAATTAAGGAGATTCAAACTGATTAGGAATATTTATCTTCCTTAATTCACTCTAATTTGTTAAAATTAATTTTAAAAATCTGATTTTATCCATTTTCTTCAACGTTTCTCTCTCTTCGTTTTTTTTTCCAGAATTCTTGCCATTGACGAGTAAATCCAATTTTTTTTTGTTTGAAAAATCTTCATTTTGTTGTGATGGACTACTCCTTATCTATATTAATTAAACATGGTGGAAGTTGGGATCCTTCAGGTTAGTATTGTTTATGATTTATTGTTTGTATTTGTATATTACTAAAATGTAAAAAAAAAAAAAGAGCAATGAAACTGTAAATCACATTTTGTGATTTTATTTCTGTATACTATATTTAAATTGTGATGTTTTTTGTATAAACCATCCATTTAGTTCATAATACGTACTAAAACTGTAATTAATGACATTATATGATTTTGTTGGTACGTTTCTATTTTTATTTTTTTTGGTTATTTTGTATACTGACTATACCATGATTTCGTGCGAAATTGGCTTAATATATGAATGATTTGATTATAAATGTATAGAATATTAATTGTTTTATCATTGTAAAGTTATGAAATTTGTGGGAAAAAATTATGAAATTTGTTGTAACATTGTTATGAAACTGGAATTTCTTTAGTCAATTTGATAATAATAATGAGATGGATTCGGCATGCAGATTTAAATTAATATATGGATTACTGTTTTTTTTTCTTCTGAAAATATAAATAAAATGTATAAGTTGGAATGAATTTGGTAGAGTAACTGGAATGATATTGGTATAAAAATGTATTTACTTTTGTGTAAAAAATATGATTAAGAAGTATGATGATTTGTATGGAAAGTGTATTAAGTCGGTATGAAATGTGAAATGTTATTTTTTATATAATGTGTTTTATGGTATGAATTCTTGTATATTGTTTGGAATGATATTTGTATGAATAAGTAATGACAATTGTGCGTAATTTTGTGTGAGTAGAATGAAATTGGTATGAAAAATTAATCAATATTGTGTAAAAAAAAATATGAGTAAGAAGTATGATTATTTGTATGAAATGTGTATTCAGTTGGTATGAAATGTGAAATGTTATTTTTTTATGAAATTTGTTTTATGGTATGAATTTTGGTATACTGTCTGAATGATATTTGTATGAATAAGTAATGATGAGTGTGTGTAATTTTTGTGTGAGTAGAATGAAGTTGTGGATTAAATTTGTATTATCTTTGGTATGAAAAGTTGATATAAATACAACATATTTATAATTGTTTTGTATTATGTAAGACTAACTGTTATTTTATTTTTTTAATGAAACAGGAAAATATGTTGATTTTCAGATGGAGGGGATTATCTATGAATCTTCGAGTCTGTATAGTGGTCTAGTAAATGCGATAAAATCGCAGCTTATGATAGATGTTAATATTAATGATATAAAGATAAAATATATAGTTAGTGATCGATGTCCACCTGTTGGTATCCACAATGATGTTGGTGTGCGGATTTTTTTAGATAAAAAGAAAGCTAATGTAGATTTCTTTACAAAATATCCATTGTGCATAGCTTTGAAGAATATACCAATGGATAATCAGGATTCTGTAATTGTTGTTTAGACTATATAAATTTTTTATTTTATTTTGTCTTTTAGACTCATGTTTTGTTTTGATATGAAATAGAATTGGTATGAAATGCATTACAGCTAAGTGTTTAATATAATGTTCATGTTTTATACAAGATTCATTCATTAATCATACAAATTGCATACTGCTGGAAATAAAATTCATTCCAGTTTAATAGACAAGATAGTGTTCATATTAGTGATAATTATATAAGGTAATTATGGTATGCATTTGGTATCCTAATAGCAGTTGATATTATTTATTGTAATTTTACATGAGTATTAATTTGGTATCTAACTGGTGTCCTACTCTAAATCAAAATAAAACAAGATGTAATTAATGTTGGTGCAAAAGTTAATGATCGCTGTTTTAGATTGTCAGATTCGTTTCTTCCAGTATTTATACAAATTGTATACCAATTTCATACATCTTTAAAGTACTTAATCCATGCTTGTTAAGAGAATATAATTTACAATTAGTATTAATTTGGTATCCATTAGGTGTCCAACTTGAATAAATATAAAACAAGATGTAATTGAGGTTGTTACAAAATACAATGATCACTATTTTACATTGGCATAATCATATCTTCAAGTATTTATACCGGTTGGATACCAACTTCATTCATTTTTTTATTTTTTTATTTTTTGTGTTAGAATATGAAGTAAAAAAAATCAATCATGAATGAATTTAGATGCCATAAGTGTACAATTTGGATACCAATTATAAGACAAAGTTGGTTTATGAACTATGAATTGGTATTCTTTTTGTTTCTAGTTAGTAATACACAGTAATATCAGTAAGTCTAAATTCTGAATCCAATTGGTATGCAGTTTGTATATAATTGTCATCCCAAAAACTGTTATACTCAATGTGTAATATATCTTCCAAATGGTACGCAGTATGTATATTACTAGTAATCTGAAATTATAATAATCAATTAGTAATTCATATGTAGATGGTATCTGACTGGAATAAAACAGTGGGTATTATATATCATCAAATACAGAAACACAAAAATATTGTCCAAAAGCTAAAAGAACATGTAATTCTAAAAGTAGAAGGTGCAATCAACTATCTCAAATTTCTTTTCTGTGGTCTTAGTGTAGGATAATTGTTGGTATCCGGAGCATGTTCTTTTGCTATGCGAGGTCCACCAAATTTGCTAGCAACCGTACCAATTACTTCACTCTCACTGATCGTGCCATCCTCATTCTTTGTTTTTCCATAATGCCATATGATTGTGGCATACCTTTGACGATGGTACTTTGCATCGATATCAATAGAACGCATATAAAAAACACCATTACTGATGTATTCAACAAATAAACATGTGTACAAACCACAATCACTTGAATTTAAAAAAAAATCATTTTAAGAAATAAATTAAGTTAACTTTTCTGATGAAATCAGTAAAGTATAGAAATACATACTTGGAACTATCTTCTTGTTGAGGCACATGCATCATATGCTTGACTTCAAGTGGGTCGGATTGAGACTTGTCAACATATTTGGGGAGTTTATTGGCATACATATCAAGCCTTTTATCATAAAATCCCGTGCTCGTAAAAAAAGTGGTATCATTGTGGCAACTTTACCACCCTTTGCCGGAGTTTCAACATTTTTTGGCGGCGGAGTTTGAGTCAATATGTTGAAAGTTGGAGCATGTACTTCATCCGTAGAAGTTCCTTCAACTAATCGAGGACTCTTTCGAGGCGTTACAATGATTTTCTTCGACATGATGATGATGAGAAACATAACGAGAGGGACGATTGTGAAGTTGGGATAGTGGGGTGGTGAGAAAGATGGGAAGGACGATTGTGAATGTGGGTTAGTGGGGTGGTGAGAAAGATGGGAGGGACGATTGTGAATGTGGGGTAGTGGGGTGGTGGTGTGTAGTATTGGATAGGCGTGGGGAGGGCGGGGGGATTAACGTATGAGAGGTTTGGAGTGTAATTGTAATCAAGGAACTCTAATCAATGTAAATCCCTAAATTTGTGTAACTGATAATTTCTGTTTTAAAAAAGGAATTGCAATCAAATTAATTAACTATTAATAATTAATAATATAAAAATATAAAGAGATTAATCATTTATTAAATTAAATTGTAATTGATTTTTAAATAAGCTTAAATTTAATTGATATGTTATAACCCGTAAATAAACTGTTATAAGTAAGAATTTTTTAAGAGTATATTTAAAATCCATAATATTGTCTCTTAAATGTGTATATGGTGTGATTTTTCCTATTTTAAAATACATATTTCATACATGTTGTGACCACGTATATCTCAAAAATGGCATAGACCAGATTCCATAAAGTTTTCATACATGTGAAAGCAGTTACACGATTCATCTCATCTTCGTGATGATTGTGTATTGTGCGGTCATCATTCCAATCATGGTTTCTTCCAACATGTAGCCATACATCCCTTGGACAACGACGTTCACCCCTTTGAGGGTGGTGTTGATATAATAATATTGTATCACAATTATCTATCCTCGCACTGCCACACACATGATGTCAAATTATTTATCGTAAGAATCTTGAAGGTGCAAATGAAGTAAAAAAATTAAGAAAAGAAAAGTTAAAAACAAGTGAATTGGTTCGATCAAACATCTTTTCCTTTTGGTCCAAGTCAAAAAAAATAAAAATAAATGAAATGAATATATCTAAATTTAAACAAAGAAAAAACAATCTTGATGTTGAAGTGCAAGAACCAGAATACAAATAAGAAAGTGTTTTTTTTTTTGCTAATAATCGATCAAGAGATGGTGTATTGCAAATGAAATAAATATGAGATGCTTTTTCCATACTAGAGTTTACTTAATTATATGACAATTTTATTTATACTAGCACAAAACAGCTGAGTATTTTATACTTTATAAAAAGTTTCTCCATAAGTTAGACCAAACAAATCAAACTTTCAAAAATAAACACTTGGTCAAAAATAATATAAATATTGGTGATGGTCTAAGAATTCATTACGGGTAGTGGAACTTAATGTTGAGTCAGCGATGGCAGAGAAGTGAGTGAAATCCGGTATCCTAAGAAACGTGTAAGCAAGTTACGTTAACTTCGGTCGAAGTGTCGGAATTTGAGTGCACTTGTAAGGCCACACGTGTCCAATTAACAGCCATATGAATCTGATCTTGGGAAAAGATTAAGCAAATACTAGACAGACTGGACTGTACACAATAATTCGGATTTTCTCTTCATCGTTAATTGAAAAAGAGATTAGTATTTCTTTTCAGATCTAGTAGTAGGAGTTGAAAGAAAAATGGGGAGGATGGATTATTTGGCTATGAAGACTAATGAAGATACTAACAAATTGATTAATGAAGATCTGAATGAGCTAAAGTTAGCTGCTAAGAAGCTCTTTGACCACGCCACTAAGCTTGGTGGTCTTGGATTTGGTACTTCTCTCCTCAAATGGTTTGCCTCATTTGCTGCCATGTAATGTTCACTAAACTCCCTTTTCCTCTTTGATTTTCACGAATCTTATTTTAATTCTCTTTATAGTATTTATTACAATGTGGAAACTGAGAAAGGCTTTACGCCATTAGATTCTCTCTTTTTCTTTCAATGGACTTTTGATCTGGAATAGATTGTTATTGTCTCCTTTTGATTTTGAGGTGAAAAGTGATAACACCGTTAAATTTCATTTAGATACTCGAACTATGCCTCTTCTAATTCAGCACCAGAACACATGATAAAGTACTTCAATTGGATACTTTTGGTTCAAATTTTGGAAAAAGTTTTGGGTAGTTGAGTTTAACTAGGTAAAATATATATATCTCCATTAGTTAGCATTTGGCTCGATTAGCCATAATACTCCAGAATTTTCTAGTTAAGGTTGATGTGTATAATTAAAGAAGATAGATTTTTTTTTTATGTGGTTAACTTAATTAGATAAAGGCTCTTGAGATGTGAAATGTTTCCCCAGATCAAACAAGCCTTCTCTATAAAAGAAGGAATAGGAACAACAAAATATAATTACTACAAAACCAGCAAGATAGGAAAATGGCTTTTAAGCTACAACGTTAATTTCTCTGTTTTGCTTTTTCTCTGTGAACTCTTCTGCTCAATTTATGAAGGCAAATATGGGAGGCTTTCGAAATGAGAAACTGAGATACTAATATGAGATAACATTGCATTGTCACTTCATGTAAATGGCCTAAGGTCATCACGTGATGCCAATCTTTGGCAATAAGACTAGAAGAATTACTTGCTACCAAAGGTTGGTATCATGTGATGGCCTTAGGTGTCACGACCCGATTTCTCGAGTCATGATGACACCTACTATACCCTACCAGTAGGTAAGCCAACCTGTAATCCAGAACATCAAGCAATGAGCGAAAGGGCAGAAACTAGCGAAAATAATAATCTAAACCAGAATAACAAGGCGGAAGCAACCCAAAATAAATATATACAGAAATCCCTCCCGGAACCTGGAAGTCACTAGTACAGAGCTATCTAATAAAGAGTACAAGTCCCAAAAGTGAACCACAACAGAGCGTGTCTCAGAGGCAACAAGACTAGCTAAAACAAAAGAAGGAGACAAAACAAACCCAAAACGCCAAGTGCTCGCCCTCGTCTCCAAATCACAACTGCAAAAGAAGGCTGGAACTAATCACCGCTGATAACTGGTATTGGGACCTGCATCACGAAATAGATGCAGAGCGTAGCATGAGTACCAACACAACAGGTACTCAGTAGGCATCATAGACCGACTGAGCAAAAAGAGGTAAAAACAATAAGAAAGGATAGAATCTAAACACAGAGAGGTCAAAGCGGATATGAAAAGAAAGCACACGAGCATACCAGAAACAAACTAAGTACACTAAACTAAACCTAACTGGACCCCCATATGCCCAGAAGGTACACTCGTGCGCAAGCTCAAATAAAACCTGAACGGACCCCCATAAGCCCGACAGGTACACAGAAAAGCTAAGTCTACTGAGAAAGAAGAAAATCGGGCTCACAACCCAAAGTAACTAAGATAATCCATCAGACTCCACCCAGCCAGCAGTGCACTCCCAGCCCAGCTAGAAAGAGTGACCCTAGGGGGCACCCAA
>JAJOOR010016600.1:0-27091 GCA_036250505.1 Solanum acaule
ATTTTAATTTATTTGTCTTATTTTATTTTTTTTGGGTTTTTTATATTTAAAAAATGAGTAAAAATATTATAAATCATGATAATTGACAACATAAAATATGTTTTGAAAAAAAATACAAAAAATTCCACTCATTCTTTAAGTGAATCTATCGTAAAAATACTATAAATCATCATAATTGACAACATAAAATATTTCAAAAATGTTGTATGTGGATAGTCTTATTGTGCCTTGAATAGCGTCAAATAAAGTACAAGTTTGTGATAAAAAAACTTATTCCTTTATCCACGCAAACAATCGCTTCAAAATCTCCGTTATTAGCCCCAAAACATACCTAGTTATATATATAAAATAGAGTTGAAAATAACATGACAAAAATAAATAAAAAAGTATTCAGGGTGAGACACAAATATCTCTCTCTTTAAGAAGATTCAAGTCTACTGTGACATAATTTACATCGATTCAGCAATAATATTCTTGATTTGTCGCCTCCAGGATGCAACAACCCAATAACGTCGTATAAATCAAGCAACTCTAAAGTTAGTTGAAGAGTTTAAATTAAGCTCCACAAAAAGAATACATTTCTTCAACACATAATTTTCCCCTTTTGTATAGTGAATTAGTTGAAGACTTAGAATATTTTTCTCTATCTCAACTCTCTCTTTCACTATACACACTACAATATTTTTCACACTTTTCCTAATTCTCATTATATTTCACAAATAAAGAAACATCACTATTTATAGGTGTAGAATTTCTTTTACAAATAAATGTCAAGAATGTGGATAATCATATAGTATAAAATGTGAGGTTGATGGCAATTAGTGGTAGATCATGGCAAGAGTGGTTACAAGTAGGGGTGTTTACGATTTGGATAAAAACTGATTCAAACCGAAAAACCAAACCAAATCAAACCGATTAAATAAACCGATTTTATTTGAGTTTGGTTTGGTTTGGTTTTAGATTTTTAAAAACTGATAGTATTTGGTTTGGTTCTGGTTTTGTTAGAAAAAAATCGAAGAAATAACCGAACCTTCAAATTATATAGGGAAAGAGGTATGAAATATATTCGAACTTTGACCGAAATTGTTGTAACAATACCAAACTTTGGAAAGGACCTTTTACCCCATGCACTATTTAGTAGTGTATTTTAAAGGTACATATGTGTCACGTGGACATCATAAATATTTCATTATTATAAATAGTAACGTGTCCATGTGGGCACATATATACCTCTAAACTACACTATTAAATAGTGCAGTGGGTAAAAGGTCCTCCATAAAGTTTGGTATCGTAACAACAATTTCGGCCAAAGTTGGAGTATTTTTCAGACCCTTTTCCCAATTATATACATATATTTTATTATTATGAATGCATAATACATTATTTTTATAAACAATTTTAAAGATCTTATAGATGTTTTTATCAAAATTTATTTATAATTTACTTATGAAAGCAAAAATGCCCAAGATGAGAACATATATCTTATTGGTTTCATATATATGAGTGTCTATGACAATTCTTTGTAGGACTGAATAAAGTCATTGTTTCTTCTTTCTAGGGCAAACTAGTGAATTTTTGAAGCTTTATTCATAGTAAATTCGGTGATTGAACGTTCTTTAATATCAGTCATTCTAACTATTTTTTCGTTTTGAATGGATTGTTGTCACTTTTTTGACGTTTTGAATGAATTGTTTCTTTTATTTTTGTGTATGGTTAATAACCGAATAACCGAACCAAACCAAACCAAAACTGATAACAACCAAACCGATAAATGTATATTATATTTGATTTGGTTTGGTTTTGATAATTTTAAAACCGATTAAATTGATTTGGTTTTGATTTTGACCAATAACAGATCCAAACCGATGTGTGAAGACCCCTAGTTACAACTTACAAGAGTGACATCAGAATATTGATCACATTCTTGTCCATTTATACTCACTAACATTTTTTAATTATTTTAATCTTAAAATGCATAAAAATCAACATGTGTAGGTATAATTTTACTATAAATATGAGGGCTTTGTTATTAGTTTCCCTTGTCAATACTATTCTCTTTAGCTCTCTCTTCTCTCAAACTCAAAGTGTCTACCATGGCAATTTCCAAGCTTTTTTTGTCATTAGTTTTGGTTTTCTTGGTTCTAATTACTACCCTAGAAGAAGCAAATGGTGCTATTAGTGGAAAGACTAGAAAATTAATTGATATGGCTAACAAAAAAGGACCTTATTTGGGATTAGTCATTCCAAATCTATTTGAAATGAGCCCTCTTCTTCAACATCCTAGTTACAAACCTGGTGATCTCACCATTGATTATGCTGGTAATTAAACTAAAACATATACACATTATTTTACGTTTTTTCGATCACTTGCTTATCGATTATATATTTACGTTTTGTTTATCATCCTAAGGGAGGAGATTTCGGTTTGGACACATTGATAATCAACCTGTCGTTTTGGTTATGACTGGACTTGCCATGGTGTGTAAATTTATATATATATATATATATATATATATATATATCTTCCCTTTTATAATTATAATTGTGACGTTATACGTATGCATTAATTAATTATACGTTTTTTCTTGAATTTTTCAGCTAAACGCTGGGATAACAACACAACTTTTGTTAGCATTGTTCAATGTTAAAGGTGTGGTGCACTATGGAATTGCAGGGAATGCAAATCCATCTCTAAATATTGGAGATGTTGCAATTCCTCAGTATTGGGCACATACTGCTCTTTGGAATTGGCAGGTATTTACTTTTCAATGCATTTTGGAGAACGATGGCTAAAAGTTATTGGTGTTTGATACAAAGGAAAATGTTTTTCTAAAAAAAAATTTGGTCAGCGGAAAAATATTAGACTCTAAGAAAAGTCAATATTAGGATATATTAAGACGTAGAAGCAAAGTTCACGTAAACCAAATTATATTGTGTCCAAGCTCCAAATCTTCGAAGAACAAAGACTGACGGACTGCGTAGGGTTTTCAAATAACTATTTTTTTTTTAAAAAAAAATTGAATTTTAAGCTCCTCATATTGAAATTGTGCAATAAAGAAAAATAGTTGAAAAAAATCGAATAGTTTAGGTTAAAAAATATTTGGTTATTTCAATTTAATTATTATATTATAAAAAATAAAATACTGGATGCAGAGATATGGAGATGGCGCTGAAAATGAACTACCGCTTGAAGTGAATGGAGATTACACAAGATATATTGGATACTTAAAAATTTCGGAATACAATGTGAATGTGACAAATTGCAACTCACATAACAATCTTCTTAACAATATATGGTACCAACCTGAAGAAGTATTCCCTGTATTTGGCACTCCAGAGGAAAGACAACATATCTTTTGGGTCCCTGTTGACCCTCGTTACTATGCAATCGCCAAAAAACTCGAGGTAATTTAAATTATTACTCTAATACTTAGAGTTGTCAATATGGGTCGATCAAGCTATTTACAAGATATTAACATTACATGTTGTTACTATGCAAATTGACAGAAAGTACTTTCTGTGAAACTAAATAACTTTTGATGTGTTACGTAACTAGGGTTTGAAGCTCGAAGGGTGTTTAAACGCAACGACATGTTTGAGTCATCCACCAAAAGTAACAAGAGTACATAGAGGAACAAGTGCAAGCATATACTTAGATAATGCAGCATATAGGAGTTTTATCTACAACAAGTTTGATGTTAGCCCTGTTGAAATGGAAAGTGCTGCTGTGGCTCTCATTTGTTACCAACAGAATGTACCTTACATCGTTATCCGTGCCCTCTCTGACATGGCCGGAGGTGGCACTTCCGAGTCCAACGAGGCCTCCACCTTCATCACACTTGCTGCCACCAACTCCGTTGAAGTCACCGTGCAATTCATCAAGCAATTGTCTTCGAAGAAATATCAAGATGCTTGAACTTTGATGTGTATTGCTAGTACGTTAAATTTACCTAATTATGGAATTTGTGCGAAAATCGACAAGGAGAATTCTTGGAATCACGTTAATTAAGTTTCATTAAAAGTATCGTTGCACCTTTTAACTATTTGAAAATTTTCTTTTAATCAACTCCCACATAATTAGTGTGCACCCAAAAACCTAGTAGTTTAAATCAAATTTAACTACCATGTTAAGTTGAACTTATAATACATTACGAGAAAACAAGGATTAGCAATCATCTACGTACGGATTAGTAATATATTATATAAAAATTCAATTAGCTAAAGCTCGTAGCTAATTTCATGTTTTCTTGCTAGTATATATATTAGTACATATTATACTTTTTTCTCTATTTTTCTAAAATAAAGGTTAGATAAACGACATGTTGTGGAATGATACTATCCACTAGACTTGTATTCAACAATAATAGAGATTAATACTAATTAATTAATTCAACTAGGAAGAACAATTTTGGATGGATTCCACAAGGAAATGAAAGACAAAATCATCAGAAAGAAAAATATTTTGGAGATATTGTCTAAAAAGTCATGGTCATAGTACTCCTACAAATATTATTCAAATGGTGGCTTTACGTTTTTGAGAAAAGTAGTTTGTAGGAAAAAATTATTTTATAGAGGCTGCTGCTCTTAAATTAAAAAAAAAACCCGTACGAAATCACGTGGTGATATAAGAAAATAGAGACAAAAAAAAAAGAAAAAGTTAAGATCGACAACTTATATGTGTAAATAAATTTCAAAATATGTAAATTGTCGTTTAGTAACTGATAAGATAAATTGTTTCATGTTTTTTTTAAATTATTTATCGTGTTGCCTATGTGTAATTGTATCAATCAATTATTTGTGGTGCGGGATTCTATAATAGTGGGTGAGATTTATTATGGTAGATATGTAATTATATTAAAAATTTATATTAATTCTATAATTATTGTTTGATGGGAATCCATATTTGATTGTGTCGTTGGTTCAAAAAGAAGTAGGGAACATCAAAGCCCTTTTAACAAGTGATTGCACGTTCTACAAAGTCAATTTGAAAAGATATCAATCAATAAAATATTATTTTTACCCAATTCCAACATTTCGAATAAAATTTGAAACCATAAAAATAAGAATCCTTTCATCTGATTTGTTAATTGTTGATCATTAAATTATTAAAAAATAAAGTTAATTTACTAATTGTAAAAATCAAAATAGGCATCAATCTTGTGATCATGATCTTCCATATATGTTGTAGGGACTCTTGATTTGTATAAATGTTGTTATTCTTTACTGCGTGAGCTATTTTTCGCTTGTTTGTAAGTTATTGTATAGTTTCTATAAATTTATTTTAGGATGAATTAAACAAAAATAGCCCTTTGATTATTATTATTATAACAAAAATGACTCAATTATTGCTTTATTATTGAATATAGCCATATCTTTGTATTTTTTTCTTTGTTTTTCGCTTCGTCCGAGCTATTCTATTTTTTGATTTTCTCCCTCGTTTTTCTTCGTTTTCTATTTTCTTTGTTTTATGATGTTTATAGTGAAATTATGAGAATTTCATCATAAATTTATGATTTTAACAATACTTATAAGTTATAACAAAATAGAACTAATGATTTTGTCTTTCGTCTTTATCTTCTTCTTTTTGCCATTAATGATTTCTTCTCTCCTTCCTTCTTCTTCTTTATTCCTTTGTTGTTTTCTTCCTTCCTTCCATCCTCCTTCTTCTTCTCCTCCGTTTCCTCCTCCTCCTTTTTCAAAGCACGATTTTAAAAATCGACATGTCGCAAAAATGAATTCTTTTAAATGAATAAAATTCCTCTTGAACTTGGCGTTCAAACTTACTTTAGCATTTTAACTGTACAAATATTTATTTATCCTCCTAATTTCATTTCAAGTGAATGTAGTACCATTTAAAAAGTTGACGTGACAAAAATATTAAGGCACCTATTTTTTTCATCTTTTAAAAAGAAAAAGAAAAATCCCACTACTATATATATTATTTAATAAAAAATACAAAAACAAAAAACACATGCCCTAGCTCCTCCTTCTTTAACCCCCCCGCCCCCCACCCCTACTCCTCCCAATGGCCTTTCTCCTTCTCCTACCACCCCCTTTCTGCACCATAATTCATATTTTTTAAAATTATTTTTCCTTTTTTAAAATTTAATTGAAGAGAGCAATATCATCATTTTCCTCAAATAGAAGGTAATTCCTTTCAATAATGGAAGCCAAAAACTAGAGTTAATTCCTTTCAACAATAATAGTAAAAAAATCGAAGCTAATTATATAAATTGATGTAATATTCTTGAATTTTGGGTTATCTTTTTATTTTATTTTTTTAATCATTGTGGTGCAAAAAGATGTGGGTCTATTGATTTTCTTTATCACAATCATCAATTTTCATTAGAACTACAATATTATTGTTATGATCCTAAGAATTACTTAATGTATAAAAATATTAGCAAGAAAAAGGAGAAATGGTGATAAACAAAAAAGAAAAGAATAAAATTTAGCCAATTTCTACGTAGCTTCGATGTGGCAATGACATAGTGCTGATGTGGCGCGTATTTAATGCACATCACATTGTGAAAGTGGTATATAATTTTAGGGTGGTATTTATTATAGTTCACATAAGAATAGGGGGTAAATAAACATCCGTATAGTTATAGTGCTAAAATAAAATTTGGCTACCAAATTCAAAGGTTTTATTTTCTCAGTAATATATCAAAAGACTAAAAATATTTTGAGGAACTCATATCTAAATTTTGGGACTCTTAGAGGAGGTTTGAACTGGTTGGAATTGATAAGAAAATTGGTTTGTAGTGTATATGCTATTGTATCAATAATGTATATAGATGTATGTATATCTGTGGTACATAGGTATACATTATCTATACACAATTATCCACTATTTAAATAGGCATCAATCTTGTGATCATGATCCTCCGTATACGTTGTAGGGACTCTTGATTTGTATATGTTTTATTTAAAAATAAACTTAAGACTGGTTTTAAGAGTCGCCACTTAATTTTTAAAGAAAAATTAAGAAAACTGATTTTCAATTGATTAAAACAGGAAATCAATTGAAAAATATTTAAAGGGGTTCGGGGTTCATATTAGTATTTTGGGAAGTGTTTTAAAGCACCCGAAATTCCCGCTAACATGAGGTTATCCGATAATTAATTATTTGGCTAATTAATTTTAAGAAAAGAAATAAACATGCCTGACTTATTTAGGAAATAGACAAACTATAGACTTCAAATCATTTTAAAGGGGAAATGGGAAATATTGAGTTATTACCTAAGTACAATACTCTACAGAATTATATTTTTTGATATCAAAGGGAGCGAATGCTTAATTAGTTTATTTTTTAGAAAATTAGTTCAGAATGACTATCTGTCGGGAAAATTAAATTGTAGTAACCTTAAGATTAACAACAAATAACGACAGGTAAACAAATATAAAATAATAAAGTAAAGAAGAAAATTTGGGCCCAAGTCTGGTTTTCTGTCCGTCTGGGCCAGTACTTGGGCCTAATCTCGTTTTGGGCATTTGGTCCAATTCTTGCCACCTTTGTACCTGTCCTAAACTAAAATTTGAAATTATTTCTTTGGGCCTTAGGTCCATCTTCCACCTGTCCTAAATTCTAACCAGATAATAATAAGTAAAATGACAAGGGCTTAGGCCGAAAATAACAAAATACAACTTTTAAAATCAAGAGTAGGCCTTTGGCCCAATCTTTTCAATTTCCCGATCTGTTGCATATACGGTGTATACAACTTTTGCAGTTCTTGGAATAATAAAGTTGACTCGATAGCGGAGTTTGGTTTCAATGCAACTCCAAATGCAAGGGAAGAGTCTCGCGGACTCATGACGGGTGTCACATACAAAAGAAATATATACAATAAGGATTAGAATTCATACTTAAAGGACGGGCCATGAATTGTCTTAACAAGATTTAAAATTATACACATGGAATTAAGGGAAAAGAAAGCCACCAATTGTTCATTCAAAAGAAAGAATAAATATGTTGAAATTATGCTTAGACTATAACATATAACAGTTGTGCTCAAACAAACCAAAGTTCCATTAAAAAAAAATCAAAGTCCTCACAAGAGAGCGAGGTAACAGTTAAATGTTAAACCCGAGTATTAGAATTAGTCAAACAGTAAATCCACTCTGCCTCGAATTGAAAATGATATGAAAGAAGGAGACAATGCTTTAGGAGTTGGGGGAAATAGTGAATAATTTCAACACACAAAGTAACTTAACAAAGATTAAACAATTACTTTGCATAAATAGATGGATTCAACTCACTCAACATCCAAAGAAAAGATTTAATTTATTACAACATACTTACTTCAAATTCATGTGAATGACAATAAGAAAACACACAAACAAGGAGGGTCACATTAGTACCTTTAATGCTCACTTTTCAAGTCTACTGGAAAGGTACAGTAGGAAAGAAAAAAAAATTATATAGTCAAGGTACTATATTATTTTTAAGATGCTAAAACTAACAAGTCAACAAAAATTAGACTAGAAATTAACTTTACATCAAAATAAGAAATAAGTATACTTCCTATCCTCAACTTACATAATGGGAGTTTGAAATCGGTGATTATATCAAAACAAACAACTAAACTAAACACATGGCTGCCATAGTAAAGAAATGACGGTTAACTTCGAGATTTCACATTCTTTATAACAAATTTGAGCAGGGAACAAATGAGTGCATATCAGGATCAGATTTAATCTATTTAAAGGCGAGAGCAGGCTATACTAACTAATATTAAGTTTCAACTGGACAGCAAGCCACTGAGGCAATTTTATTTTTTGCAAAGGACTCTAGCTCGTACGAAACAAAATTATGCTAATATAACATGAACAAGTTTCATATTGATCAAACATTCCCATCAATGGCATACTTGGATCATAACAACAAACAAACTGATATCAAAACCAAGCAAAAATCCAGAAGCAAACACCAAACAGCTGAAATAAGTTTATCACATAATGGAGACTTAAAACAAACAGAATACAAACTGAAATAAGTTTATCACATATTGGAGACTTAGAACAAACATAATACAAGGAATGAATATTACCTTTCTTGGAGCAGCTGTAACTGGGACGAAACGAACTGAAGGCCACAAACTTTCACCACTAAAATAAGACTTCGAGAATCCCGACGAACAAAACAGAGCAAATGAGACCAAGAGCTAAGCAAGAATCTGGATTCCCGGTCTCCACGGTTTCAAAAAATTATCTTAAATATTTATATATATAGTAGCATAGCTAGAAATTTGTAGTGTGTTTTGTCTCTAAGCCTAGCTAGTTCCTATATTTTTCCCAACCTTTTTCTCAATTTTCCTCCCACCTTTTTTCGTCCTCAATGTATGCTGTCTCCGTCCCTTACCTCTGTTTTTCCTAAACCTTTTTTCCAACCCCTTGATGAAGAAGAGAGAGTATATATAGAGGGGGATTAGGGTTCACTATTTTTTTGGGGGAAAAGGGTAGAATAGAAATTCGAGTTCAACCCCAAATTTGAATTTTTTCTTCCCCAGGATCAGGAAAAGCTACTCGTTTGTACAAGATTTCAATCAAAATTCCATAAAATCTGGATGAAAAGATCAAGGTAGGCGGCTGTTGCAGAGAAAGTTGTGGGAGCTGTTGTGGCAAAGAAGTAAGACGTTTGGAATTCGCTTTCCGTGTACGCCACAATTTGCCTTCCGTGAACTCGCTGCTGTTTTTCACGCTGAGCTGTTGCCTTCGTGAACTCGCCTTCGCATGAGGGATGTGAAATGCGTACAGGGGTCCTGTGGTGTCGTTCACGCGTGCTGTTGTTGTTGTATTTTGACGCCGTGCACTACTCTATTTATTCCATTCGATGTTAACGTTTCTGGGTCTTCTTTGCTGAAGAAGAAAAGGGTAAGGGTTAGGTCAGGTCTTGAATAAGAAATGGGCTGGGTCAAAATGATTTAGAATGGGAGTTGGGCTGGAAGTAAGAAGCGAAATTGGGTAATTGGGATTTGATTGGGGACAAACAAAAACAGACTGATTTTAAGTGTTCGGGCTGTTGGATTGCAAAATAAAAGACCCAAAATTAGAAATAAAAATGAGGAGAAGGCTTACGATTAAAATTATAACCAATTGAGGTTGAAAATTTAATCGGTTTGAAATTGATTTGCAAATTCGACCAAAAGCTCAACAAGATGAAATTATATAAATTAATTAATGTGCTTCTTAATCTTAACAAAATAAAATAACTAACTTGATTATAAAGTAATTGATTTAAATATAAGCTAATTAATTCAAAATTCAAACTATAACTCAAACTAAAACCAAATTAATAAAATACTTATTTTAACACTGTAGAAATCTCTTGATATGATTTTCAACCATTTATAAAATATACTAAATACATATATAATTAGATAAAATATATTTATTATTCAAACTACTATAAAAATCGATGAAAATTACTTAAAATAACCTTGAAAGCATTTGAATTTTACAAAGCTAATTATTCTAAATCGTTTGAAATTTAAGAAGCTCGAAAATTAAGTATTATCGGGGAGGGTCAAAATTGGGTGTCAACAATTGTCCCTCATTTTACTCGGATTGATGCAAGAAATTCGAGGAAAATGAAATTGACTAATCCAATTTTGACCGACCATATCTTCATCTTTTGGAAAAGGGATTTGGTACGGACTTTAGGAGTTATGGCCGAATCACGGAAGTGGGTTTCCTACATATCTCAGTCTATATGAGAATTTAGGCCACTTGTAGTTCGATACGCTTGATTTCACGCACGATTTTGACAGAATTCAAGAGCCATCCTGATACCGAATTATGAAGGGACTGAAATGCTTGAGAATAAGATTTAAGAGCGAATGCTGTAATACAACCGAGTTTCAACATCGATTCTACCTACATATCCCTCAACTTAAGGAATCAGGCTATTTGTAATTCGACTCGATCGATTGAAAAGGAAATCCCTTATGCAAGATAATCTTTGGTTTTCGAAAAGTGACAGAAGAATCGAGTTTGAAAAGGAGTCTTGCAACCTCTTAGCCATGAATGTGGCGCGCTTCACACCCATAGTTAAGAACTTACATGGACATACTTTCCAAAGCTTTTGGTGCATCGTCATTTGGATTGGAAAGCTGCTTCCGGTGAATCAAATTTTTTTGGATGCAAAACTGAAACCGATAAACCTAAAGAAAAACCCACATGCCTTCTGATAGGGGTATGGTTTGATTGTGGTGGAATTCACTCATCTGCTCGCGTCCTAAGAGTTTGGCACTCCTCTTTGGACTATGTCCCAGTTCGCTGCTAAGAAAAAGTTCCACGTTGTTCTGCATCCTTTTTTATGTCGTCCGCACCTGTGGTTTATTTTGGAGAATTCATCCTTTCGAATGCTCTCGACAAAGACTTGAGATAGAACTTATTAGCATAAAAAATGTAGTTCCAATGGAGAGATAACGTCTTTTACCGTGTTGGCACTTAATTTTTCTCGAACATTTGACGTCAACTTCATCGGACTTGACGTAAAGCAAATAAAGCTTGTGCCTCATATTTGCAATATAATCTTCAATGTACTCTTTCTTTGATGTCGAAGTAATAAAATAGGCTGATGTAATATGTTGATAGTTCTCTGGATATCGTTGTTGCAAATGAAAATGATGCAACCAATGTTGATTTTCTCGCGATGCATGGTTTCTTTCCCTGTGATGCGTGAATCTTTTCTATTGCGATGCATGACCTCTTTCTCTTGCGATGCATGACTGTTTCTCTTGCAATGCATGACTTCTTTCTCTTGCAAATGCATGACTTCTCTCTCTTGCGATGCATGATTTCTTTCTCTTGCAATGCATGACTTCTCTTTCTTGCGATGCATGATTTCTTTCTCTTGCACTGCATGCCTTCTTTCTCTTGTGATGCATAAATCTCTTTCCCACGATGCAAGATTTCTTTCTCTTGCATGCATGACTTCTTTCTCTTGTGATGCATAAATCTCTTTTCCGCGATGCATGACCTTTCTCTTGTGATGCATAAATCTCTTTTCCGCGATGCATGACCTTTCTCTGCGATGCATGAATCTTTCTCTTGCAATGTATGAATTTTTTCTCTTGCAATGTATGAATTTTTTCTCTTGCAATGCATGAATCTTTTGATGATGCCTCCCGGGTACTGAACGAAGATAATGCTTCACCGAGCAACATATGTGATCTTCTGGGTGACGGTATCGTCTCAATTGATAATACAATTAAAATGGCCTTCAGAGTCATGATATCATCTCATTTGACAATATGATACAAATGACTCTCCGGGTAAGAATATTATCACGTCTGATAATATGATGCAGATAATGTCCTCCAAGTATCTTTAGTTGATGGAAAACAGTAAAATGTCTTTCCTCGGGGTTTTCATTTGTTTCATCTCTGAACATAGTTGCACGTTCATTATGGACTTCGCCTTGTTGGGAATTGAATGAAATAATGCTACTTATATTCTCAATTCTTTGTCATAAGAAGCCTGCATCCACAGAAAAATTGTCAATTTTGGGGAGCTCTTCGCCTTTTTGACTTCTCCATATTCATTGAATGGAGGAATATGCTGATTTTGAGATAAACCTATAAACCTGCATCCACAGAAAAACTTTCAGCTTAAAAATAAACTGATCTGTGTCGATCTGTTCGGTTGTCTGCTCCTTGTCCTGCTATCTCCAGTTGATTTTCCCGATCTCCCGCATCTTGATGGATAAGAAAAAATATTTTTATGCAAAAGTAATTGGAACATGGAGGAAAAGTTTTAAGGAAAATAGATTTTCAAAAAGTAGTATTTGAAAAAGGTCACTGCCAAGCGTCATGTCACGTCAAGCTTAATGAACACCTTTGAAGTTAATGTCTCGAGGTCTATCTGATTACTTTTTGGGAAGTATTCAAAGTTGCTCTAAGCTGCCGATAAACCCTATCGAAATTTTGAGGCCATCTTCAAAATTTGTGTCCCAGTTAACTGTCTTGGCTTATCTTTAAACGTTGGTGAGCAAATCATGGAATTTTTGAGTTCCTCTCAAAAATTCTGTCCTAGTTTCAAATCTCAAGTAATTTCGATCTCGACTTTGTTGGGGAGATCTTCTTCTTGAGAATTTTTGAGTTCTTCTAAAAAATTCTGTCCCAGTTTCTATTGTAATGTAAAATAGAAATCTTACGGGAGATATGATCGAGCTGTTGTGGCGCCTACGTATCCCGTTGAGGCAGGAATCAAGTTAAACGTAGTTCTCCCTCAAAGATTAACAGAAGTAAGAAAATTACACGGAAATCGACCTAGGCTGACATAGGCCGCCTAAGTATTTCATTCTCTAGAATTCAGGTCGAACGTAGTTCAAGTACAAAGAAATATTTAAAAGGATAAAGGGGGTGACCGAGGCCGACATAGGCAACCTATGTATCTCATTCTTGAGAATTCAGGTCAGACGTAGTTCATAACAAGAGGGATGAAATTCTAAACAAAGCGATTACAAGCGAATAAAATGATTACAAGGAAATGACAGAAATACAAACTGAAATTCTCACATAATATCTCTTGACAACATCTGAGTTGATCGGTTTCGGCCATTCAGTGCCATCCATCTCCGACAGGACCAAGGCACCTCCGGATAACACTTTGCGAACCATGTAGGGCCCTTGCCAATTTGGTGCAAATTTCCCTTTGTACTCATCCTGATGTGGGAAAATGCGTTTAAGAACTAAGTGACCAATTTTGAATATCCTGGCTCTTACTTTCTTGTGAAATGCACGAATCATTCTCTGTCGATTCAGTTGATCATGACAAACAACAATCATTCTCTTCTCATCAATCAAGGTTAACTGGTCAATCCGCTTGCGAATCCAATCAACATCATTCAACTCAGCTTCCTGGATAATTCTCAACGAAGGTATTTCAACTTCTGTAGGTATAACTGACTCTGTTCCATATACTAACAGATATGGAGTTGCTCCAATTGATGTCCTAACAATCGTTCTGTATCCCAACAAAACCTATGGCAACATCCCGTGCCAACCTCGGTGATTGTCAATCATTTTCCTCAAAATCTTCTTAATGTTCTTGTTGGCGGCTTCTACAGCTCCATTCATTTGGGGACGATAGGCGGTTGAGTTTCGATAAGTTATCTTGAATTTTTCACATATCTCTCTCATCAAATGACTGTTGAGATTCGCTCCATTATCAGTAATGATAGATTCTGGTACTCCAAACCTACATATCAGATTGTTGGGAATAAAATCAACCACAACTTTCTTGGTCACCGACTTATATAAAGCTGCTTCCACCCACTTGGTGAAGTAGTCAATGACAACCAAAATGAATCTGTGTCCGTTAAAGGCGGCCGACTCTATTGGACCAATGACGTCCATGCCCTAAGCTACAAATGGCCAAGGTGAACTCATAGCATTGAGTTCATGAGGTGGGACTCGAATCAAATCACCACGCACTTGACATTTATGACATTTCTGCACAAACTTGCAACAATCATGTTCCATAGTCATCCAAAAATAACCGACTCGGAGGATCTTTCTTGCCAAAGTAAGTCCATTCATATGAGTACCACAAACTCCGGCATGTATCGGTTCAAGAAGCTTCGCAACTTTAATAGCATCAACACATCTGAGAAGACCTAAATCTAGAGTCCTCCTATAAATGATTTCCCCACTTGCAAAGAAATTGAGGGCCATACGGCGTATCGACTTCTTCTGGTTGAACTTTGCATTCTCATGATAAGTCCCGGTCTCCAAGTACCTCTTGATGTCAAAATACCAAGGTAAACCATCTGGTTTCGCTTCAACATGTAAACAATGGACATGTTACTCTTTTACCTCTAAATCCACTGGATCAATATAACTTGTATCTGAATGTTTAATCATTGATGCGATGGTGGCAAGAGCATCGGCCAACTCATTCTGTGTCCTGGGAGTGTGCTTGAATTCAATCTTGCGAAATCTCTTGCACAACTTCTGTATATACTGCACATACGGTGTGATATTTGGATTTTTCACGGCCCATTCTCCTTGAACTTGGTGAATCAGCATATCTGAATCTCTGATAATCAACAGCTCGTGAACGTTTATATCAATTGCCATCTTCAGACCCAGATGCAAGCTTTATACTCAGTCATGTTGTTTGTGCAATCAAATCGGAGTTTAGCCTCCATAGGATAGTGCTGACTGGTTTCTGACACTAAAACTGCTCCGATACCTTTCCCTTGATGGTTTGCCGCTCCATCAAAGAATACTCTCCAACCAGGGTATACTTTAGAAATATCTTCACCCACAAATGCTACTTCTTCATCGGGAAGATAAGTCTTGAGCGGTTCATACTCTTCATCAATTGGGTTCTCCACAAGTTGATCAGCTAAGGCCTATGCTTTTATCGCCTTTTGGGTCACATACACAATATCAAACTCACTTAAGAGCATTTGCCATTTACCAACTTCTTAGTCGGCATCGCCTTCTGTAAAATATACTTCAATGGGTCCATCCTGGAAATGAGATATGTGGTATAAGAAGATAAATAATGTCTCAACTTTTGAGCAATCCAAGTCAAAGCACAACATGTTCTCTCCAAAAGAGGATAATGGGCCTCATATGGAGTGAATTTCTTGCTCAAGTAATAAATGGCTCGCTCCTTCTTCCCAGTTTCATCATGTTGACCGAGTACGCATCCGAATGCATTATCTGAGATAGATAGATACAGCAACAAAGGACTCCCTTCTCGCGGAGGAACCAAGACCAGTGGATTGGATAAATAATTCTTGATGACATCAAAATTAGTTTGACATTCTCCGGTCCACTTGGTCAAGGCATTTTTTTTCAACAACTTGAAGATGGGCTCACACACTACGGTAGATTGAGCTATGAACCTGCTAATGTAGTTCAACCTTTCCAAAAAACTCATCACCTCCTTCTTGGTCTTCGGATGGGGTAATTCTTGAATCGCTTTGATCTTGGAAGGATTAAGCTCAATGCCTCTTCTGCTAACTATGAATCCCAACAACTTGCCAGCTGACACCCCAAAAGCACACTTGGCGGGATTTAGCTTCAAATTGTATCGGCGTAGACGATCAAAGAATTTCTTCAAGTGAGTCAAGTGATCCGGACTCTCACGGGACTTGATTATGACACCATCTATATACACCTCGATCTCCTTGTGAATCATATCATGAAAGATGGTCATCATAGCTCTTATGTAAGTAGCACCAGCATTTTTTAGACCAAACGACATCACCCGATAATGGTATGCACCCCAAGGCGTAATGAAAGCTGTCTTTTTTGCATCTTCTTCATCCATCAGGATCTGGTGGTAACCCGCATAACAATTCACAAATGACTGCATCTCATGCTTAGCACAGTTATCAATGAGAATGTGGATGTTTGGCAATGGAAAATTATCTTTCAGGCTTGCTTTGTTGAGATCTCTGTAATCGATACAAATTCTGATCTTCCCGTCTTTCTTGCCCACTGGAACAATGTTGGCTAACCAAGTCGGATACTGCTTCACTTCCACCACTTGGGACTCGATTTGCTTTGTAATCTCCTCTTTGATCCTCAAACTCAGCTTTGGCTTGAATTTCTGGGGTTTCTACTTTACTAGACTAAAATATAGATTGATCAGCAATTTATTCGACACTATGTTCGTACTTAGCCTTGGCATATCTCTATAAGACCAAGCAAATACGCCAATGTATTCTCTAAACAAACGAACCGGGTCCCTTATTTGAGCTTTAGTCAGATGGACGTTGATTCTTACTTCTTTAACACATTCTTCTTCTCCGAGATTCACAGTTTTGGTTTCTTCTAAATTTGGCTTGTGTTGATTCTCAAATTATCGAAATTCTTCGACAACATGTTCGGGTACCTCATTTTCTTCTTCGTATTCCTCGTACTCATCATCACCTGCCTTATTTCGTTCACTCGGTTCATGACATGACATTGGCCGATTTTAAATTAATATTACTGAAATTATAAACAAACAAAGTTAGGAAAGTAAAATATAAATTGATAAGTAACAAATTTTAGATAAACGAAACTTTCATTTAAATTGAAAGACAAGCACAAACTTTGGCCATGGCTAAGGGCCATTTCGCCTTTTTAAACATCAGGGGGGAATTAAAAAACTTAAACAAGTAAAAATTGCATAAAGGGTGGGTCTCGGGCCTCTTTCGGAGTACCATTGATTTTTAAAACAAACGTAAATACATGTATTTTCTACCAAGCTGCACGGGGAATCAGGAGCGGTGTGGAGGTCCAATTTTGCAATAGCTCCTTAGGTTTTGCATCACGAATGCCCGATGTCCCAGACTCTTCCTCGATGACCATGTCAATCTCCTCAAAAAGGCCCCAGATTCCTTCCCCGAAACCACAATCGTTGACATATTCTCGCACCGGAAATGACTGGTACAGATGAGGAATTAGCCTAACCAATGCTTGATAAACACTCTTGTTCTTCATCTATACTTCGTCATCTGTTGGAGTATATCCCAAACCAAACTTTGCTCCTCTCGCGGGAACTTGAATAGGCTCGACAATTCCTTGAAAATGCTTCCCCAACCCAAAACCTGATTCGAAACCATTTCGGAGCATGACAGTAGCAATTATCTTGTACACGACAGGCATAGGAGGTTGCGGAGCCAAATCATCACCGGTGGCATTCACCAACTCTACTGTGTAGAAATTGCAACCTCGGGAGACCTCATCAATGATCAGTGCATACCCATCGGAGTAACTCCCCTCACCATGAATGACCAATTCCTGGTCCTTCCAAACAAATTTTATCAGTTGGTGAAGGGTAGACGACACAACCCCGACCATATGAATAAAAAGTTTCCTAGAAGCAGGTTGTAACTGGTATTGATATCCAACACCTGGAATTCCACGTTAAACTCTGCAGGACCCATCTGAATTCCCAAGTTTACTTTCCCTATCGTGTCTCTCTGCACTCCATCGAAAGCTCTCACGTTTACTTGGTTTGGTTGAACCTTTCCCAAGTCGAATTTCAGCTGCTTGAGAGTCGAAAGTGGGTAGATGTTAAGACTAGACCCATTATTGACCAATACACAATTTATAATTTTAGCTCGGCATTTGATGGTGACGTGCAGAGCTTTGTTGTGCGTTCTACCTTCAAAGTGCAACTCTTCGTCACAAAAACTGATTCGGTGTCCTTGAATGACCTGGTTTATCATTGCTGCTAGACTGTCACTGTTGGTGCCCACGGGAACATAAGGGTCATCCAGAGCCTGCCTATGCAACTGCGAACTCATCAATAAACCCCATACAGAAATCTAAGCCGACGTCTTTTTCCAGATGCTTCACAATCGAATAAACTTTCGACTGCATTTTTCTCCAGAACTCTTCTGCTTCAGCTTCACTAATTTGCCTTTTAGGTTCATCCTTCCTCTGCATTCCCTGGGCTAACTCTTCTGGTGTGTAGCACCTGCTAGATCTGGTCATACCCTGGGTAGCAGCCGTTTCAATCACAAACTTTGGTCGGGCAAGAGTTTCTCTTGGCACCAAGGCAATAACCTTCTCGGGGGTCAGAATCACAAACTCTTTCTTCTCTCTAATGCTCAATGAAGCTACAACCCTTTCCAGTTCATTAGGAGTAATCGGAACTTTCGCCTTCATTTGATAGTGACGCCTCCATGATTTGGCAAAGGATTACTATTGACATTGGGTGCGACTATCTGGAGAGAGACCACATTCTGGTAAATCAGGTCTTGGATCTTGTGCTTAAGGTTGATACAGTCCTCGGTATCATGTCCAACACCGTTGGAGTGATATGCGCACTTCTGATCACGTCTGTAAAACCTTGAGCTAGTGTGAACCGGCTTGGTCCCCACTGGATCAATATATCCTGCCACAGTTAATCATTCGAACAACTTTGTTCGGCTTTCAATAAGCGGAGTGAAAATTCTAGCGGGCTTCTTCTCAAATCTGGGATGGGGGGGATCGTAATGGTGTTGTTGAGGATGAGGCATTTGACGATAATTTGGAGCGTTTGGATGGGGGGCTTGATATCTCGGATATGAGTTGGTTTAATAATTTGGTTGTGGACCTTGGTAGTTCGGGGTAGTATTTTGGTAAAGTGGAGCCGGGGTTTGGTACATTGGGGAAGGAGTTTTGTAATTTGCATGAACATTAGCACATTTTGGGGTGACGTTCCGGTATTGATAAGATGGAGTCTGGTAAACTGGATGGGGAATTTGGTAGATAGGAGGAGGAGTATTTTGGTAACTGGAGGGAGGGGTATTTTGGTGACTGGGGGAGGGGTATTTTGGTAATCAACTTGTGCGTAACAAGCCGGGTTTGAACTCTGCGAATGTCGAGAACGACCTTGGTATGATTAGGAATTCCTTGGGATCTTCTTCCCCTCATAAAAGATAGAAGACATATCTTTTCTTTTCTTTTTCAACAAACCCGAGGATCCGGGGGAGGCAGCAATACGGGCAATCTTCCCGGTTCTTAATCCGTCTTCGATAGTCTCACCTACTTTGACTATCTCAATAAACTTTGCTCCATTGAGCATCATGATTCTATCATAATATTTGGGCTCTTGAACCCGCACAAATACTTCGACAATTTCCTTCTCAGATATAGATGGCCGAACTCTAGCTGCCTCCTTACTCCATCTATATGCAAACTCTTTGTAACTTTCATTCGATTTCTGCTTCATTTTTTCTAAGGAATAAAGATCAGGAACGATCTCCACATTGTAGGCGAATCGTTCGATAAAGTCCTTAGCTAGGGCATTCCAGCTAGGCCACTGTCTTGTTTCGTGAGATGTAAACCATTCTACAGCCTCTCCACTCAGACTTCGGTTAAAAATCTGCATCAGTAAAGCTTCATCTCTTCCAACTCCCACGAGCTGGTCATAGTAGGTCCTCAGGTGCGCTAGGGGGTCCTCTATTCCTCCGAAAACGTCGAATTTTGGCACCTTGAACCCTTAGGTCCAAATTCGGATGTATGCATAAATCCTCGTAACTCAAACCATCAACTTCAGGAATACACTGCAACTCTTTCATGGCCTTTCAGATCTCTTTCTTCATATCCAGCTTGGCGGCCTCTTCCTTCGACCTCCACTCTCTCTCTCGCTCTTCATAGTGGTCGAGCTCAGAATCATTTTACGTTATGCTCACTAGGGACCAGGATTTGGAAAGTGGCTTTCTGAGGTAGGGGTGGAGCAATGGAGGGACTTTGGGCATTTTGAGTGGCTTGGTAGTTTTGAGGGACAGTCTGGGGGTTGGTATGTTGATTTTGTGATGGAGGGAAGTTTGTGGGTTGTTAACGTTTTGGTTTTGAGGGGGTGGACCAGTTTGGAGGTTGACATTTTGGGGAGGAAGTGGCACTTGGAGGTTGGTATTTTGAGGAGGGGGTGGTGTCTGAAAAGAGGCGGAGGCAAAATGAGGATTTTGGGTGGTTAGGTCGATGATTGAGGGGTTATGAGCAGGACTGGATGGTGGGTTTTGAGCCTGTTCCGCACTTTGAAGGAGGAAAGTGAAGTGGAGGCCTTCCATCTGCTGGAGCATTGAAAGCAAAAGTTAGATTAGGCATATCTTGCCTTCTCTGCATTTCGACCCGCATCTCAGCGATCTGTTGCATCAATTGCATGATTAACTCGTTCTGATCGGCGATGATGGGCTGAACCACAACAACATCTGTTAAGTCGGTATCCTAAACGTTATCACCCATTGTTGATTTGCCCTTCCGAGAACTTTTACTGGGGAAGGAATTTGTAGGGCCTTTTGATCTTGTAAAATAAGGGTGTTCAACCAGCTTATCGACACAAATCAGTTCTAACTACCTCTATAAGAAAAACAACTCAGAGGAAAATTTATTAGTTTTAGTTCAGGACAAATAATGTAAAATATCACATAGAAAGCATGTAAACACATAAAAGTTGCTTCGTTTGAGGAAATGTTAACCCACGAGTAACATGGACTGATTTTTTGGAATAAGCAAGAATTTGCTAGTGACCCAAGAAGGTTGAATAGCGTTGAGCTAAGGTCTTCTTGATGTATCTCTTGACATTTGTTGATCTGAACTCAACATCTTCTTATAGAATGAAGGGGAAAAGAAAATTTTAAAAAGATAGGGGTAGGGTCTTGAAAGTCTGTCTACGTATCTCCATAGGAGAATTCAGGTCCTACGTAGTTCGAATACAAAAGGAAATTCTCATTTCCATTCATTCATTTGATTGATTACAAGGAAAGTGAAAAGAAAAGATGCGATAAAGCTCCTAAAACAAAGATTGTGCCTTCAGAAAGGCTTCTTCTTCTGACTCGTCAAAGCACTCTGGCTGTTGCACGACTGATTAGGGGATAAACTCAACTTGGATCCTTTCCTTGATGATTAGGGACTCCAGATCGTAGCGGAACCCGAGACACATTCCAACGTTGTGATAAATGGCGTCGTGATAAGGACACAGTTTCCATATTTCAATCCCAATGGGATAAAATGATTCATCATCCCTTTTGATAGGGGTTAAGACCCCCTTTAGGACCAACTCACACTAGATATCCAACAGTGATCTCTTAAAATGCGTGAAGAAATGACAGTAGAACACAGTATGCACTGTGACCAGTACACTGGGCTCCGGTTGGTCACAAGTAAGGAGAGTGTCGTCACCCCACATATGAGGGATCTTCCCAATCCTGATCAGGTCACGGATCACGGCCTTCAATTCCACACATTCTTCTGTTGTATGCCTATTTCGGTCTGGATGGTAGGCACATGTCTTACATACGTCCCCCGGCTTACCCTCAGAAGTGGTTCCCTTGAGGGGTTTCAGGGTGCGTTCAGTTTGAAGACGCTCGTAAATGAGAGCACATGGGACGACTTTTGCTCCTACGCTATATTCCTGCAGCTATGCCTTGAGGGTGATTTTCTCATTCCCTTCTTTCCAACGTCTCTGAAAAGGAGGCCTGTAGACGGTTTCTTCCTTGGGTTCTTCTTCAACAGCTTCAGATCTAGTGCCTTCGGGATCACTGACATTGGCCTCTTGGTTGCAGAAAGAGTACTTTCCACGTAGCTTTTGAAGCCTTATTGTTATATCATTATTGAAGACATCGTATTTCTTTCGCATAGCAGCCGTCTCTTCGTTCATGATAGCATATCTTGCCATCTTAGCCGCCAACTCCGTGTCTAGTGCTGCACTTTTGGCTTGAACAGCTGCGGTGGCTAGTTCTATTTCTATTCTTCTTTCTCCCATTTCTTGAATCTATTGTTTTAATCGACGCAGTTTCATCCTTAAATTCTCCTCAGTTGTCTTCACCTCGACGTTCTTGCCTTTTTCCATCTTAGCAGCAATTTTACCTTTCCTGAGATGATTGAGTAATGTTTCAGGATTTGATAGTGAGATTTTATTTTTAGCTAAGAAACTCAAGACTCGGGAAATTTTGGTCGGACATTTTGGGGTAGTGACTTGTATTCAGTATTGTAGAGATTTTTTCAGATTTTTTTTTGAAAAGGAGTGGTCTAAAATATCCTCATTCTAAGCAACAATATCACATAAACAGTTAAAGCACACAAACGGCTAATGCGCGTCCTAAACAAGTAGGGGCCCTTTTGTGCCAAGGGTAGGCCTAGCATATTTGAAAGATGTATGTGTAGAATTGAACCATTTTATTACGCCAAAGCAAATTTTGCATATAAAATAATGTTCAAAAAGCGAAAATAAGCAGGGTAAGTAGGGAATAAACGAGAAATACAGAAGGAAAGGCCCACACATGGGTCATTTTAAAAGAGTACCAAAATACAAGAAAGGCAAGCCCACGCAGGGGCAAAGTCCAATAAGATGTCCCCGATGGCCCCATTTCTGATCTGCACCTCTTGTTCTGTGCCATGAGATGTGGAAGCCTATATTGAATCATTAGCAAGTATCCGTCGCTCTGGCGGCCTTTCTCTTCCCAGTCTTTGAAACACATTCCACTTTTCTTATCTCCAATCCATAAATTGAGCTCTCCCAAATCCCTTCTCAAGCTTTCTAATTCTTGAGTTACACTCTCAAGGGAATAATTATCATTCTCTTGCTTTCGAAGAAATTCATTGTGTATTTCCTCTCTTAATTCTATCAAAGCTTTGGAGTATTTGTCCTCCACACTGTGGTAAATGTTTGGAACTGGGAATGGGATAATATTGTCTTTCAACCAATCTTTGTAGGTTTCATCGTACCCAACATTAAATCGATCCGCGACAATGGTATTTTCATCCATTTGTACTGCTTTTTTCCATTCTCTCAGCATCTCTAAAGCCTCAGACACTCTATCATTCCCGATATCGAACACATAGATATAGTAGTATGCGTTTGGAGGTGTAGTTTGTCTTCTTCCGAACTGCCTCAGGACCCGAATGGGTGCATAAGGGCGGATACCCCGAATACCCGGTAGAGGAAGTACGAGTTGTCTGTCACCCCGTACTACGACATCTTTTGAGATGAAGCGGTCGAACATCTACTGAATATCTTCTTCTCTTAGCTTAGAGAAAATCTGAGCCCATATTTCTCTAGTTCTCCTATTTTCTAAATCCACCTAGAATAACATGTCGTTCAAATTCTTAAGGGCATTATGTTCATCGAGGGTATGTAGTTGTTGCATCCCGTGTCTCTTTACCAAGTGACTCATTATCCAAAATTGGAGGAGGAAATTACATCCCTGAAAGTAACGATGTGCTTTCTTACACCTACCCTGAGCGCGATACATATCAGATTAGATGACTGGTGATGAGTCCACAAATTAGACTCATTTAGGGCTTTATTTTAATAGAAATAGTGTCTTCGAATGTTTATTTTATCTCAATACCTGATTAAAATGCTTAAGATTCATGTATTTGAAGTTTTACTGGAAGCATGGACACTTAGGCGCAAAATGGAGCAGAAAGGGCTGAAAAGAACAAGAAATGAAAGTATGCGGATCGCTGAGTCCAACTTGGCGAGTCGCCGAGTTGACATGCACCGCCCTTTGTTCCCGTACGCGAAGCCTTGAAGGAAGTGAATCGAAAGGCGAGAAAATGAGTTGTCGGCGAGTCACTGATTAGTTCCGCAAAGCAGTACTGTACTGCCCAATGATCCAGAATGCGAGGATGCTGAAGGCAAGACACTGAAGGCGATGAGCTGATTAAAGGGCATATCACTGAGTTCATCGGTGATCTCGAATAACGTCGCCGAACGATCCTCCGCAACACAATCTGTGAAAACTATAAATACTAGTTAGAGTTGTAATCTTAGAGTGGAACATTTTAGGGTAAAATTATTATTATTCTATAGTATTGTTCATATTATTCTCTCAAGTTTGGAGAGGGTTTTGTGGAGACTTGAAGAAATGAGTTCATCTTCCCCAAGTTGGAAGTGGGTCTTCTCTATTCATCTTCTTTGCTTAATTCAAGGTTTAATTTCTTATACCAGTTGATTTCATTATCATGTTAGGTATAATTTCTTATTTCTTGATGTGTGGCTAGAAACCCCCATTCTTGGGGTGTGATTTAGCAAATATGGGTTGATATTCTTGTTGGGCCTTGCTTGCTGATAGATTAGATGTATTTTAATGGTGATTTCACCTAGTGGTTGTGGTTTAATCCAAAGGGTTTGTGTTCCAAATACAAAGCCACCCATGTGTTTTCGGCTTGCCCGAGAGGGAGGTCGCGAAACCAAAACCACTATACTGATGGCCTAAGGAGTGGGTCGACATGAGGTTCATCCTGAGAGGGTGAGCTCTAGTCCTATATCCTAACACTCAGCTCGAGAAAGTGAGTGGGGTAAGTCGTAGGCTGGTCTTCATGCGGCAAATGGGTGTTCGAGAGGAACGCATTTGAAACAGGGTAAGTAGCCCGAGAGGGAACTTATTTCGATTTAAAGCTTAGTCTAGTCAATATTATCTTGCAAATTTCCTATTGAAAACATTTACCCAACGATTTATCTCAACTTGTATTGCGGTCACATCCCAAGAACCTTCCCCATACTTGATTTTCTTGTTTATTTTGTTGTTTTATTACTTGTTACAAGACCCCCTTTGATATTTGACACTTTTGTGTTACCCTCTTTAATTTACAATGTCTTTTATCGTAAATGTCTTTAGCTACGACTAATTCGAACGAAATTCTAATTGGCTACTGATTCTCAAAACCGCTCCCTTAGGACACTATATTTTCGACGATCGTAGACACTTATACTGTAGGATAGTGTCGTTGGTCACGATAAGCATTAAAATGGCGACGCTGCCAGGGAGTGGTGTTATTTGAGAATTTTTAGTTTACTATAATTTCTATTCTTATTAGTTGTAGTTTACTAACTTAACTTTTAGTTGTGTTTTAGTGATTGTGGAAACATTGCAGAAAGCATGAGTGTCAACGGTAGTAACGGGAGCCAGGTGGGCCATCAGTGTTACGACCTGATCTCGAAAACTAATGTTTCGAAACCAATTTCGCAACTTTGGCAATTTTGTACATGTTTTGGAAAAAATTTATAATTTGGAAGTCGCCACTTAATCTTTTAGGAAAAATTAAGAAAACCATTTTAAAAGGAAATTTTGAAAGGAAAACAGTTTAAATAAACCAGAGTCGGGTAAGGATTCAAATAATTCTCTAAGGAAGGGTTTAGGCATCTTAGAGAATCCGCTAACACGCGGTTGACCGACGGATTGGAAAGTTTGGCTAATTTTATATAAGAAAAGGGTTACTTATAAAAAGTTCATGTTTGAAACTTAGATAAAAAATCTTTTGATACTTGTAAAGATCTCAAGAATAAACCTAAATTGAAACTTTTACCCATAGTCTAGTTTTGAAACATACAATTAATCCAAATTCCTAAACATGGATTAAAAGACCTTGTTTAACAACTATGAAAAGATATTAAAGATCCTTATGTCATTCATACAAAGTCTTAAGTTAAATTAAAAGACAACTAATTTATTTTAAGAAACTTGACAATTTTATCCTATTCAAAAATTTGAACTAAATAGTTAGTTCAAACTCATAAACATGAATTCAAAACTAATTACTAACTATGAAAGAATATGAATAATTCTCAAGTTAGTCTGAGAGCTAAGATTACTCGACTAAAAAGAATTTGAAAAAAAAATTTAAACTTGCTCAAAATGAATAACAAAATAGAAAACGTCCCCAAGGATTCATCTAAATTAACAAAATAAAATGTTTAAAGGTTAGCGATCATCAACATATATTCACAAATAGAGTATATAACTAATAAAATAAAGAACTGGATAAAAAGGGAACTTTGGCCCCTTTATGGTTCTGCCGCCACAACTGCACTCAAGTTGAGACTTTTCAAGTCCAATTTTTCAGATTTCCAGCCTTTTGGAATACTATCGCTGCTGCTTATTTTTATTATACGGGACTTTAAGTCTAGAACTTGAAATTTTTTTAGCCCTTTGGGGGCTGCTGCTACTGCTGCAAATTGGACTTATTAAAGTCCAAAAATTTCCAATCTTAGTCCCTTTGGGACTGCTGCTACTGCTGCAACTTAGCTGCTGCCACTGGTTTGGGTTTTAACCCCTTAATATTAGCTTCCCTTTCACAACTCCGATGGAGGTTGACTCAAGAAGGGAAAAATGCAAGGGAGGGGAGTCCAAGTGGACTCGAATAAGAGAGTTCATGAAAAGAAAAACAAGGGAAATAAGAATTAGCTGAAGTAAAATAAAGAAACATGAGTCAATTAAGAAAAAAATAAAAATAAAAAACAAACTCAGTGCAGCAAACCGGACAATCATTTGATATTCTATGCATGACCTATTCCTTGTTAACTAATTTAACACCAGTTGTCCATAAAGAAGTAAAACATCCAATTTTACACAACATAGAATAATTAGTGTCATAAAAAGAAAATCACCAAACCTAGAGGTAACACGCTACTCATAACCTCACATAAACTATACTCTCAAGGAAATATTTGACACTCTAATTCTCATGGATTATGGAAATGCATAACTGGCAGCAAACCAGTGAAAGTAAAATGACCCCTACCTCAAAATTCCTCCACTACTCGATTCATATCGAGATAAATATATGTACGGTTATCTTTAATTAGGACAAAGGACGAATATGAACACATGTCATCACCTCACTCTACTAGATCATGAGTA
>JAJOOR010016602.1:0-29475 GCA_036250505.1 Solanum acaule
ATCTTAGTACAAAATAAAATATTTACAAAATTTTACAAGCCCAAATTTGAAATAATATATATAAACATTGAAAACTATAAACTAACTAAAAATATATTAACAAAGTAGATTATAAAGAATATTTTTTATCTATAAATAAAATAAAATTATATATTTATATTATGTCGATTTGGTTTGGGTTCGATTTGACTTTTTTCTTTGAATATCAAACCAAACCAAGAGTGGTCGATTTTTTTTTCCAACGCCAAACCAACCAAACCAAACCATAAATCGGTTTTTTTTTTCGGTTTGATTTGGTTCATCGGTTCGGTTTGACTTTACGGTTTGGCTTGTACACCCGTAACAGAAACTATTCAATTAAATAAATATTTTTATTATATTTTTTTTATAGTTTGAAATAATTATAATTTTATTTAATTATTATATAATTCCATATCAGATTTCAAGTAAGATACATGTGAATCACACTAGATACACACAGTATATATATATATAGTGTGTGACTCACATGTATCTGTGACACCAGATATACGAGCAAGATATAAGAGCGATGAATGAGAGATTTGTCTGCGTGTATCCCAGATACATATGAATCACATTAGATACTCATTAAATATATGCATATGTATGTGTGTATGTATCTGGTGTTATTCGCATGTATCTGACATATCATATACGCAATCGAGATATGAGAGTGGCGAGCGAGATGAGAGGGAGGCAAGCGAGACAAACAAGATTTGTTTATGTATTCAAATACATGTAAATTCACTTGGATATAGTATATCTAGAACAAATTACACATAATTTTGACCATATATCTCGAGATACATGTTTCAGGACATATCTGGATGCACCAAAATATTGTAAGATTCGTAATATTACAAACTAACATATATCTTAATGAACTCCTAAACTAGTGTAATTTATGTAAATTATCCTTTGTTAATTTGTACTCCCTCTGGCTTCTGGCACATTTTACTATTAATACCTTTTTTATTTGTTTCAATAAGAATGATATTTTTCGATATTTAAAAATAATTGAATTTTTAAGTTCATATTTTATCTTTATGATATGTTTCAATAAACATAAAAATTTCTATGCGTATTTTTATAAGTCTCAAAAACATTAATTTTAATTTTGTGCTAAATCAAATATTATCACATAAATTAAAAATAGTAGATCGAATTAGTAATTCCAAAGAAGAAGAGGAGGAGCATGACTTTACAATAAACAAACCAACTGGATCCACGACCAAGAAAGTACAAACACAACATGGATTGCTAGATCAAAGGCAAACCTCACAAAGGTTTGGCAAAATTCCTTTTGAGTTTTTTTTTAATGGGAAAAGACTCAAATATGCTATCGAATTTTGAGAAAAAACTTATTTATATTATTCGTTAAAAGTTTGGTTTATCTATGCTATTTTTGTTTGAGAAATGTTCATTCGTGCCATTATTTGTTAACTGAAATGACATAGATGAGCTAATTATAAATGAGACTTTTTTTCAAAGTTCGATGGCATATTTGAGTCTTTTCCCTTTTAAGAAAATGATTTAATTAATGAAGTGACCGAATCATGATTGGTCACGTGTAAAATCGGAACTATTTTCACTTAACAAAATCGGAACTATTTTCGGTTAACAAATAATTGCATTAATAAGTTTTTTCTCAAAGCTGAGAGCCCTCACCGCCCAGGCACAACGACGCAATTATCAGAGGCGCGCTCTACCACTGAGCTAATAGCCCGTCGTGCGAGCCTCCCACTGGGGGCCCGCTCTCTTATTCGGCCACCGAGAAGTCGGACGACTCTTTAGTAACCCAGGGTGATCCGACCCCTTCGACGCTTTTTTCGCTGTATACCCCCTTCATCCTTCGGAGGTGGAAGAAAGGGTACTCACATTTTAATACATAACAAAACTCGCATAGATGAATCAAACTTTTAACGGATGACATAGATGAGCATTTTCTCAAAGTTTGTGACATATTTGCACTTTTCTCCCTTTTTAACTAACCAACAATAATTTTAAAAGTAAAAGATCCAACAGCTTTTATATATATATTCAATGTGTGCCCCATGCTATGCGGGGTGTGAATACAGTCTTTGAATTTCACGCTCAGAATCCAACAGTATAACCGCGAATAAAGAATATTTATATCGAGGGTGAGAGGACCGATGGGTGTTGATAAGAATAATCTCACATTTTATAAGATTTAGATAATTCTTTTTTATTTGAGCTATATATACTTTTGATATGTGAGTTAAACTCATAACCTAATTTAATATGACATCAGAGCTAAAAATAATTGGATCTAATGTCCGCTCCCAAACCATAAAGCTTAGGTAATCCGTCTAACAAATTAGGTTCATAGCGTGCCTCTAATACCTTTTTCTTTGGTTTATCATAACATATCCCATATTTAATATTCATTGATACGATTGATTCAAAAATTGTATTTATTCTCTAATTAACACATGGCATCAATAGGATGAAGGAGACAGATGTACGAATTAAGTAAGGAAACAACCATAGCTCTAAATCCTTATTTGAGACCCAATATAGTTGTATTGGAATGTTACATGTGCTTGAAAGTTTTAAAAAATCAAATATCATTACATAAATTGAAATAGAAAAAAAAGTAATGATTCTAAAATAAAATGACAAAAAAACAAAGAAAAAGGAGAAGTGACCTTCTACCACATGCAACATGATATGTTCTTTGTTGGGTCATCAATAATTAATCAATTTAATTGATAACTAAAGTTGTTACAGCTAACTAATCAACTATGCAAATAAGTTCTTCAAATGTTTTTGAAAAATGTTGATAACTCTTCTTTGAAATTTGTTACAATTAGCAAGAGTGCAAACCCTCAACGCAGTGACAGAGCTAGATATTTTAATTTTTAATTCAAGAAACTATAAAAATACCGCATTTGGAAGTTAAACCGACCTACAATAATTATATAAGAAGCTTCTCTTACACTAGTTTATGTATGCGTGTGTGAGTGTGCAAAATTCAATTCTTTTACCATGTTGTTAAGGGTGAAGCTATGTTAAAGTAAAGGAATTCAATTGAATGTCTTTCATTCGAAAAATTACTCTGACACATAGAATTTGTTTGTTAAAAAGGCAAAATTCTAATTAATTGGATCATACATTCTAATTTTTAAGTATGACATTCTTTGCAGTTATAAATTCCTAGTTAGGTTATTATTTGCTTTCATATATACTTTTTTCGATGAAAAAAGTTATGTTAAATTAATCTCTTCGTAGATGTTGCCCTGTCTTGCCCTAACCATGAAAACATATTGAAAGAGATAAATGTATGAATTGAATGAAACATATCACAACTCCAACGTACATATTTGGACCAATTTAGTAATGGAATTAATTGGTCCACCTTCTATATTATCCAATGACTTCTCATACATGTGCTTGAAAATTTTAACTAAAAAACAAGTATCAAGTTGAATTTATTTATCACCACACTTTTTTTTTCTTGTGATTGAGACATGTCAGGTTGCTATTTAATTCCACCACGAAATAATACACGAAAGATATTTTTACCTGTCACGTTTGTGTGTTACTCCCTCTATTTTAATTTGTTTGACTTATTTTAATTTAATAAGAAGTTTAATAAATTAAAGAAGACTTCTTAGTTTTGAAGTTTAAAATTAAAGTTATGTTGGTTTGGAGGATGGTCATCCACACGAATAATCAGAGATCGAGTCTCCCTCAATGTCTTTTGAGTCGAATCTGTTGTATAACTAGGGTTTGCCTAGTACGGTTTACATCTTCGGTGTAATTTGCAAGTTATTGCACAGTGGAGAATTTATCCAGTGTACACAAAGTGTTCACCGGAAGGACAAATGTTGTAGCGGCTGCGGATTATTCTGGGGTTCTAAAAAAAATAAAGTTATGTCAAATTTACTAAAATGTCCTTTGATCTTGAAATTTTAAACATGTTCTTTGAAAAACTAAAATCAAAGAGTTGCTAAAAAAAGGTATGGATCATTTATTTTTTTTGAAATAAATGAAGTATAACGATCATATCATTCATCTTAACTCAATAATTTCAACACGAAACACATATTTATGTGTAAAGATTCATTGAACTTTGTAATAAGCAATACAATATATGAATTTATTTTAAATATAATTAATGAATTCTTAATAAAAATCTTAATATCAAACTCATAAAATTTAAATTTTAAATTTATCTGCTCGAATTTATCGGGGCGTAAAAGATAATTGCATGTCCCAAGTTGATTGAATGGTCAATTTGAAGTTTGAATTTTCCACTTATAAGTCATGTCAATACCGTTGCAGATGTAAAACGCAAATACAAAAATCCACAAGAATTAAAGACTTATCATTAAATTAAAACTTATGGATAGAGATTATAATAGAATTGTTAAATATGGTATGTGCTAATATGGGGTAAGGTAGGGATGTATAATTATTTTGTAGGTTGAACGATGCAAACAAATGCAACATGGGCCCACCTTGTCATAGAAAAAGACGTTCTCTTAAATTTGTCACTAAATTTTATTTCTACGTTTACGTTGTAGGATTTGTTTAAATTGAGTATTTGAGCATATGATAAAGTGTTTCTATCAAATTTTTCAAACTCAATTTTTTAAAAAAAAAAATATGTGTGTATTCTCAATCACTTGATTACGTAGAAGTTAACCACTTAAAATATGTTATATTCTTTAATTATATGCATTAGCCTCGATAAGTGGCAAAATAGCATACAATTAATGCTAATGTGTATAGTTAAAAGATGAAACATATTTTATGTGATTAAGTTATTACACTTTTATTTTGAAAAATGTGATTAATTTATTTACATAATGAACGCCAGCTTGTGAGCATTATTATGTGTTCAGATGCTCAATCGAAACAGATCATAAATCGACTATCTACATAAAATTTATTAATGGATTTAAAGATTTATAGATTTATAAGAAAAATGTCATTGAAACAAGGATGAGTAAAAATTTATGTATTTATACCAAACTAATAAAGATAAAATTAATTTTTAAGAAATTTCACATAATTTAATTGTTGAGATTAAATTGGATGAACCTTAGTTCTCAATTCAACAATACATAGTTATTCGCATTTGATATTTACACCAAATTAATAATGTAAGCTTATAATAGTTAAATAATTTAGTTAGGTAATATATGTTGCCAACTAATCATTGTCAAGTGCTAAAAACTTTTTTAACAAACATGTTAGGTGTCTGTTGACTTGATATAAATATCAAATCGGGTAAATAAATTTTTAATATAGTTTCAATTCCAAAATTAGCTCGAAATATGATGATTCTTCACAATTATATAAGGAAATCAATTATTCTATATACCATATAACAAATGTAAGACAACCTAACAATATATAAAGAGGGTTAGGGACTAAAAGAATGGACAACAAATATTTATCCCGTTCAACTTTGAATAATTGTATAATCATGCATTTTAAAAAATAATTATTAGAGTTATTTTATCATTTTTATCTAATTTTAATAGGTTTGAAGTTTGATGTTAAGAAAAAAACTTGGTAAAAAGATTGACTAGAGATTTCTTGTAAAATTAGTAGTCTTAATAAGTTCTTAATGATAATATTTTCATCATTGAATTTTGTTTGATTTTATGTATTATTCACATTATGCACGTAAGGGAGAAATCTTCAAATTGAATAATGATCGTAATAGATGGTGAAGCTATACGATTAGAAATTAATCACAATGATCAAAGTTATATACTATGTATATAATATAGAACTTCCATATAAATATTAAAAAACGTACTAAAACTTTGGAATATTATTTTCAAGCACTAGAAAAAAAACCTTAAATCCTTGTCATGATTTTCAAAAATTATCTTGTGGAAATCCAAGGAACCTATAAACTCATAGCACTATAATAATGTTAAATAAAGATAAGATTAATGACAATAATTTGTGGGCACTAATATAATAAGGACCTCTTTTTTGAGTAGTCAATTTTCACGTGATTAACAACTTCAACTTATAATGGACCTTATCGGCTACCTTTAACATAAAGTTTTTATTAAAAAAATTTAATTTAATTTTCTTTTTACATTTTTACCCTTTAGAGTTATTAAAGTTATTTTCCACTTTTGATTTGTCTGTTTTTTCTTGTTTTATTGTTTCAAAAATACTGGGACATAATGATGTAGACAGTCAATTACATATGCTTTTAACATTTGTACCTTCAATTATTATTATGAGGGATAAACAAAAAGGATATCCTTTCGAATTTAATAAAAAGAAAATTGTATTATTAGGTTAATTTTATCTTATAGTAGGTAATGAATTTTTTAATTTATAGCAAATATTTTAAGAAGGCGTATTTTGAAGATATTATTTGAATGATTTAATAATATAAAAAAAATAATGTTGATGGTATGTAAAATTTAAATTTTTCTTATTGTATCAGATAAATTTAAGTATTTTCACTTTTATAGTATGACAAAAAATAAAATTATTTCATTCGCAGTGTCGTACACGAGAGGAAATTTATTTGAAGTGACATGACAGTGAAACATATTTTAATAATCAACAATTCATATTAGGAGTATATAAGATTTTTTTACAAAAATATTTTTCTCAAAAACAAGTTCTTTAAAAATTAAAAAAAAAAATAAGTTATACAATTACGAATGAAATTTCATATTGATCGTGTCTTTTTCATCCATCAACATGCCTTATATTTACCTTCACCTAGTGGCCCTCGTCTCCACCAACCCATACTCCCTATTCCCTATTCTTTATTTCGCGGCAGAGGCATAATTTTCATTAAGAAAATTTAAAATATAAAAAGAAACACACGATTAATTAAAGGAGTTTAACATCTATATATATAAAATAATTTTAATCAAATGTAAATAATATACTTTTCAAAAAAAAATGAGATTCAAATAAAAACCCTATACCAAAGCGGGTTTGCTCCTACTCCCACCCCACCAGTGGCGTCACAGGTGGAGCTAGGTGGGGTTCATGGGTTCGGACGAACCCATTGACTAGCTTTTCCATAGACCCTGTATTTGTATTAGAAAATAAAATAAATATATATGTATATTAGCTTGTGAACTCCTTAAAAAAATTGATTGATAGCTCGGTAGTAAAAACAAACGGTGAAAATGCTTTTCGCACTAGTGTTGTGGGTTCGAACCCCACTATTATGCAATATTTTTCTCATCTGTCCTAAAATTTAGAACCCCAAACTCTTCGCCTATGAGTGGCATAGCCTCATATAGTTTAAGGTGGCCAGTCACACATCATTCATTGAAAAATTATACTATATATATAAAAATTGTACAAATATATATAGGTCAAGAATTTATATATATATATATATAAATTAAATTTTGAATATCCTTTAACTAAATTTGTTAGACCCACGTCCCATATTATTTTTCCATGTTATACACAAATACTTAATGCTTATTTCCATTTTCCTCTCTATCATTTTCTTTGTGAGTTATCATAACTCTATTATTATCATTAATTATTATTTTTTATTAATAATAAAATAACGACAGATTTTTCTGTCTACCTATATCTGAGTGTTATTATTATAATAATAATTAATTCAATAGAAAAAAAAGTATAATGTATTCTTTTCTTTGTCGTTTTTCAATTAAGATTCTTTTAATTTTGGACAATTACAACTTGTTGGGACATGAAGAACTTGCTACTACCACACGCCATGTTTCTTTTGGTGAGTCAACAATTTATGGAGTCACAAATGGTGGCTAAAATAAAATAATATATTATATAAAAAATCTTAAGCAACTTGACAATAATAATAATAAAAAAATCATATTCAATTTGTATATTAATTTATCACGATTAAGTCATAACTTAAAGTGATTAATCATAGTAATTAATAGTAATTTAGGAATTGAAGTATTTATACATGCACATGTCATATATTTATTGAGTTTTTGAGTTTTTAATACAAATAAATGCCATAAGTTTCTATCAAGAAAAGTGATGGGTCTCTATTCTTGTATGAGGCCAATGGAAAGTATGAATATCGTATTTATCTGAATTCAATAATTTTGACGTAAAAAAAATAAATTTATAAAAGAAAATTTTATGAAAATTCCAACAAAAAATTTATATGAAAATGTTTAGATATTAAATTCATAAAACATAAATTTTAAATTCACTTGATTTAGCATCCAAGTGTTACGTTGGCATCATAAAATCTCAAATTCAATTTTCAGAAAAGACAAAATATTAGATGATTTCTTGCTATGTATTCTAGCTTTGGTGAATAAAATTATTCGATATATATACTGATTTGAGGTGATAGATATCACTCGGAACTAGTTGAGATCGGCACAATCTAGCTCAAGTACTACGATTATAAAAAAAGACGAAAAATTGTCCGATCCACCGTCAGAGTGGACCTGATATAAATGCGGTGAGTTGTATGAAATTCACCATACGTAGCTACATCCTTTATTATTTATTATTAGTATTATTAAGTGTATCTGTATGTATATTTCTGAATTTGAAGTTTATAAATTTTTAAATTTATCATTGATGAATTTGTAATTCGGTTGTCTTAGTTATTTAATTCATAGTTAATATTTATATATTTTAATAATTTTAAAATATAAATATATGATTTAAATAAAAATTATAATAATTTTTCAAATTCATAATTGATATTCTAGCTCCATTTATATTAGTAATATAATAAGGTACATTATTTTGAAAGAGTCAAAGTTATAGACTTCAAGAGGGAAAAAAAATGTCATATTTTCAGTTATAGTTATCTTTCGGTTCTTTAAGGATTCTCCTATTGCAAATTAACATGATTAAGGTAGTAATTATGGGCGGAGCTAGTAGTCCGTACTGAATTCAGTTAAATTTAATAAATGAGTAATGCTAAATGACCAGAAAATTTGGTCAGAAAATTAAAAAGTTTATAATATTTTTTTTATTTTAAAATAAACTGATCTTTTTTCCATTTTTTAGTTAAAAGATATTAAGGCTAAAAAGGTAAAAATGTTCAAAAAAATAAAATAACATAGGTAAAATACCATTCTGACCAAATTCTGGCTAAATTTCCAGCAAAAAGGATTTTTCCTTAATAAATTTTATTATAATAATATATTTATTAAATATGTAAAAATATTGAAATCTAAAATTTAATTATTATTATTTAAAATTATTATTATAAAATTAAGATTTATAAGATTAAAATTTTAGCCTCGCCTATGATTCTAAAGAAAATATTATTGATACTTTTGATGGTTAAAGAAAAAAGAAAAAAAAAAAGCAATTTTCTCTTTTCCTTTTTACTCTTAACGTCAAGGATAAAGGCATAAAGCAAAGAGGACAAATGACCTTCTTTTATTAATTTTTTATCAAAACTCGATTATATTTATTGATGCGTATAAACAATTCATTTACAATCTAATAAGTCTTTTTTTTTTTTCTAAAAATTTAAAATTCATAAATTCAAAATCATAAATTCGGTAGATTTGGGAAGACAAACAGTACTGCCAAATCAGATCGAACAGTAGTGGGTTAAGGATGTCCAATTGGTAATTGAATCAGTGAAATTTCATTTTCTAACTTAAAACAAAAAACTCCAAAAACATCCATGTAGGCTAACTTTTTTTTTAAAACTTATAGTCTTGTGGATTCGATGAAATTCAATAATTTTAATTAAAATTATATATTTATATTATAATTAATTTTAAATTTTGAATTCATGCGCCTTGTTAATAAAATTAGAAAGGCAAAAACATTCGTATAAACTTGAACAATGGGTTTGTGAGGTCCTTTTGGTAATTGAAAATGTGGAGTTCCTATTTTTAGGACTTTTTACGAAGACGAAAATATCATTCGCTTAACATGATCTGTAACACTCAAATAGATATACACTCAACCTAATAACTTTAGATGCAACTTACATAAAAAGACTCAATAATTCACCAAATATTATAATTTATGTCAAACATAGCATTTCACAATGTTCTTTCATCGATGATAGAGTCGAGATATCCTAATGAAACAAGAAAGGGCAATGCCAAAGGGCACGTTCATAAATCAGATATTTTCTTACACACATGAGTCCTAAGGTCCTATGTGAATTATTAGTGCTATATATAGTATGGTCGTTACAATAATACATAGTAATAAAATATATTATCACCAATATATGTCAAATAGTTCGGAAAATCCGTAAATATATCCTTAACATTTTTTTTAAATAAAAAATTATCCAATATCCAAGTTCAACATATTCACAAGATGAATGTCATATACACATGTATAATGATAAAATAAATGTGCGATCATATAAAATTAGATCAGGATAGAAATGATTACATTTGTAAGAAGATACAAGCTACAACGTATCACACATCGAAGATAAAATGTGAAAATGGTTTAATTATGCCCTGTATCGATCTCTAGATAGTTCAGGTGTTAAAAAAAGAAAAGAAATAAGAGACCTGAATCACATGCAAGCTCGTGTGTCTCTAAGAAAGACCCCCAATACAAACTTAACGAAAAATAGAATATAATGAAAGAAAAAAAAATCTCTTTTTATATATAACGATAAAAAGATCTGTATAACGATACTTATCCGTTAACCTATCTTCTAGACATGTTAGCATTTTTATTACTATGAATTATATACTTTCTAGAAAAATCAAAGATGGTGTTCATGTGTGGACAATTTTCAAAATTGAAATGTTGAAGTCAATTTTATTCTTTTGTGAAGTTCTTTAAAGATAAGAAATTTTTTCACCCAAAAATAATAATTATGCAAGTTGATGATTTGTGAGAGGAATATAAAGGCATTATAAAAAAAATAAAATCAAGTAACTAAAAACATTAATATAATATTTAATTAGATAGATGTTGATGCTGGTCGCCATAATTGACTAAAGTTTCTTTTTTCAAGTATGAATTATTTGGATCAAGAAATACAATGAATATATATGAAAAAAATGTAACATATATAGTGCTTTCATTTTTATCATCTTACAGCTATTATGCACTAAATCTTATCCATTTGAACAGTATAAATTATTTATTTATTTTATATTACTTATATACTAAAAGAATCAATTTTATTTCTCATGATTATGAATTTCACATTTTAAAATTTTTTACGATATACTTTGGCTCAAGGATGAATTAGAGACACAAAGGGTTCAATTAAGCATCTTTTATCAAAAAGTTATATTTTTCATACAAGTTTAATATATAGTATTTTTTATTTAATGTTGAATATGTTTGATTTATTTATGTATTTACTTCTTTATATTTTAAGTTTTTCAGTAAAAATGTTCAACTCTACCATTGCTTGGGGGACTAGATAATGTAATTATTCTTACATTAACAATTTATGATAAACATCGAAGATTAAGATAAAAAATTGAATATTTCTCTTTTTTAGACGTCGAAAATTAAGGTAGAAAATCATGTTTCCCTTTTGGTATCATAAGGAGTATTATTTTAGCATTACCTTATTCTTTAATAGTACTAGTATTACTTTTGTTTCTCTTACATTTGGTTATTTCTATTACTTTTTTTGTCAATATTTTTCTTTTCCTTGATATTTTTAGCTTAGTTTCTTTATTCTTTTATCCTTTTCAAACTTATTCGATCAATCGATCTATAAAGTATTTTTCCTGAGTCGAGGGTATTTGAATCAACTCTTTAATCCTCAATGATAGGGGTTAAGATCTGCATAAAATGCACTCCACCTTCTTCAAATCTTACTTGTGAAAACACACTGAATATATTATTATCAGGGGCAGAGCCCTATTTGATAGAAAATAACATTGTTATATAATACATGGTTAAACTTATTTTTTATGTATATATAGTAGAGTTGAACCGATTCGACTTCTTCATATTTTACACCCCTTAATGAAATTCTAGTTCAGCCATGGATAATTATTATTACATTAACAATATATATAATTTAAAATAATAATATAAGATAGAATTTCATCCTCAGCATTATGAGATTTCGATGTGTATTATAATTTTACATAAGTGCCCTCCACAGGTTATAAATAAGTTGCTTTTTCTCACTCTCAACACACCAAACATAAACTGTTTATTGATCAAAAGGCTCTCTCTTCAATTCTCCTTTCATTTCCATCACTATGGATCCCTCTAAGGTATATCAATATTTTTTTTTGAATACAAAGCTTTGTGATCCTTTTTTTCTTAGTTGATCTTGTGCTATATAAATGGTAATATTATTCAGGTACGTACGATCAAGATTCGTATCGTATAAACACTGATAAAGTGATAATACATTTTTGTCAGAAAAAAATTCTCACTCAAAGTTCGAATTCATTTCTTTTTTGTTAAAGATAAAGCGATATTATTCATTACATCAGAAGTGCCCTCGGTTTAGTTATAATTTTTTTTTTGAAAACACCTTAATAAGGTGTCTTTTGTCTTTATTGATACGTTTAAAATAGTCTCTCATGCATATAATGAATGATCCTTCGAGTTTCAAGTAAAGAAAAATGAAGCACTAGTCATATGAAATTGTGTTTGAACATGAATTTCATGTTTAAATTTTATGAGTGAAAATCAACTGATCGAATGAAGATCAAACTTCAGCGTACGAATAATAGCTTCAGATCACAAGTGGCCAACCTTTGGAAAAAGTTAAGTCATCTGAATAGTGAGTTAAGTTATATACAGACAATTTTGCTCACAAATTATTTATGTATCATTTTCACCAAATTACGAACTTAAAATTCTCTAAAAAATTCTGCAAAATAAATATTTTGTAATTGTAAAAAGAATAAAAAATTATGCATATTTAAAAAAGGTTTTAAATGAAAAAAAAACCCTCAAATTCCTTTTAAACAATTTAGGAAAATTCAAAAAAAGCTTTGCATAAACAAATAAAACTAACATATCCAAGAAATTATAAAAAAATTAATTTCTCAACAAAAATTGTCACGTGTTCTAAAGCCCTTCTAAAAATAGAATTTTTAAACTACTAAAAAAAACTGTCCTGTAGATGCCGACATCTGATCGGCGATCATCGCCGGCGACGATTGCCGGCGATCGGAGCATTTGAAGAAAAACACAAATTTTGAGCACTCCTTGTTTAATTGTTTATTACAAGGCGGATCTAGCTTTTATGCTGGGTTCACGTGATCTCAGTAGTTTTTGACTTCGTATTAAGAAATCTACTAAATATTTATCAACAGTGAACTCAGTTCTTATTATATATTAACTTGACATCGCCATAGGAACCTATAAATTTCAGATCCGTTGAATATCAAGTGGATTTGATTGAGAATTGACAAAGCTATAGTTGAGACCACTCTTTTTATTATATTTGGTTGTGCATTAGGAGGCGGATCTAGCCTTAAAGCTATGGGCTCACGTGATCTCAGTAGCTTTTGTCCAAATCTCTTGTATTTGTATATACTTAACTGTGAACTCAGTTATAATTATTGTATATATACTAGCTTGTGATCGTTGTAGCAACTCATGAACTTTGCTTATTAAATGTTTTTTTGTTTATGTTGGATTTGATTGTGATGCAGTATCGCCCATCAAGCGCATACGACACCCCTTTCTTGACAACAAATGCTGGTGGTCCTGTGTACAACAATGTTTCTTCCTTGACTGTTGGACCTAGAGGTATTTTGATATTAGACTTTGAGCTTGTTTGGATCGACTTATTTTAAGTGTTTTTAAGTCTGAATAGCACTTTTTGTATAAGATTTCGAACATTTTTCAGTATTAGTTCAAGTGATCAATTTTTATGGATCGTTATGTTTTTGGCAGGGCCTGTTCTGCTTGAGGATTATTATCTAATTGAGAAGCTTGCGACTTTTGATCGCGAAAAGATACCTGAGCGTGTTGTTCATGCTAGAGGTGCTAGTGCTAAGGGATTCTTTGAAGTTACTCATGACATTTCTCATCTTACTTGTGCTGATTTTCTCCGAGCTCCTGGTGCTCAAACGCCTGTTATTTGTCGATTCTCTACTGTTGTCCATGAACGTGGAAGCCCCGAGTCAATCAGGGACATTCGCGGTTTTGCTGTCAAGTTTTACACCAGAGAGGTAATTTCGTGTTACTTGAAACATGAACTTAGGTACTGGAATCTTGGATTGTGTTTTGTTCTATTGTAATGTATTGAATTATTAATTGCCTCAGGGTAACTTTGATCTTGTTGGAAACAATGTCCCTGTGTTCTTTAATCGTGATGCTAAGTCGTTCCCTGACACGATTCGTGCATTGAAACCAAATCCAAAGTCACACATTCAGGAGAACTGGAGGATCCTTGATTTCTTCTCGTTCCTTCCTGAGAGTTTGCATACATTCGCCTTCTTCTACGATGATGTTTGTCTCCCAACTGATTACAGACACATGGAAGGTTTTGGCGTTCACGCATATCAATTGATCAACAAAGAGGGGAAAGCACATTATGTGAAGTTCCACTGGAAGCCAACTTGTGGTGTGAAATGTATGTCTGAGGAAGAAGCTATTAGAGTCGGAGGTACTAATCATAGTCACGCGACCAAGGATCTTTATGATTCAATTGCAGCTGGAAACTATCCTGAGTGGAAACTTTTCATCCAAACAATGGACCCTGAGGATGTAGACAAGTTCGATTTTGATCCTCTGGATGTAACCAAGACATGGCCTGAGGATCTCTTGCCGTTGATCCCAGTTGGTCGATTGGTATTGAACAGAAACATTGATAACTTCTTTGCTGAGAATGAGCAGCTCGCGTTTAACCCTGGACATATTGTCCCTGGTATTTACTATTCTGAGGATAAGCTTCTCCAGACTAGGATATTCGCGTATGCTGATACTCAGAGACACCGTATTGGACCAAACTATATGCAGCTCCCAGTTAATGCTCCCAAGTGTGGTCATCACAACAATCATCGCGATGGTGCTATGAACATGACACATCGTGATGAAGAGGTACTATGTACTCGACAATTGGTGCTCCTTATGTTGCTTTGTTGAAACATTTCATTCTTCTGATGTATAACTAAATGTTCCAGGTGGATTATTTGCCCTCGAGGTTTGATCCTTGTCGTCCTGCTGAGCAGTACCCAATTCCTGCTTGTGTCTTGAATGGAAGGCGTACAAATGTGAGGCAAATCTTTGTTATTGTTTGTCTGAATGATCTACGAATGAGTTTAACTTTCACTTACATATATACATTGTTGTTTTTTTAGTGTGTCATTCCGAAAGAGAACAACTTCAAACAGGCAGGGGAGAGGTACAGATCCTGGGAATCTGACAGGTACTAATTTGGTTCATCTATCATATAATTTATCGCCAATTTCCCCCCTCGTAAACACACGATGATAACTGATCATCCTTGTTATTTCAGGCAAGACAGATACATCACCAAGTGGGTTGAGTCTCTATCCGATCCACGAGTCACTCATGAGATTCGCAGCATATGGATATCATACTTGTCTCAGGTTTGAGTTCTTTTCTTCATTTCCATGATTCAATTTAGCCTAATAAAACGCGGTAATTAAACAAAACCAATCTTTTCTTCGCGTGGATACATTGCAGGCTGACAAGTCCTGTGGTCAGAAGGTTGCTTCTCGTCTCACTGTGAAGCCTACAATGTGAAGATGATGAAAATAGTTGGAATGGTTTCAAGCTGCAAATGTTGAAGGACTAATACAAGAAAATGTTCGCGTTGTGCTATAGACTGTACTTCGTTTTCAATCGTAATGTTGTATTTGTATCAAATTTCGATGTCTTATGTTTTTACTATGATGATGTAAGAACCTGAATAAGTTCACAGTTGTATGTTCAATGTTTCACTTTCTAAAGTTATGTAATTATGTTGAGTTCTTGCTCACTTTGGTGCTCGAAGAACACTCTCAATTTCGATAATATCACTTTCATTTCAGTATCTCAGCTTGATTGATTATGTTTGAACAATTTTTTTTCCCTTTTTCATTACATAAGAAGATCAAGGAAGGTGAAATAGGTCATTAAGAATGTAACCCGCACATATTGTGCGGGAGAATTTCACTGATACAACTAGACTATAAGCTTTGATAGTGCAGAGTATGAGTTATGTTGTTTTACTTGAGTAGAGAATATTATCTGAAATAACATCCCTATCTTCACAAGATCGGGTAAGAGTTCATATACACTATTCTCCTTAGACTGCACTTGTGAAATTATGATTCGGTGTGTAGTTGTAGTGGTTGTAGTGTGAGTTGTGTGCGGTTTGAAATGCAGTTTTAAGTTGGGAAATTTACATATATCCTACTAATTTATGAACTAATTACTTAGATACACTCTAGTTTGCAATATTACGAGTCTTACCATATTTTGGTGCGTCCAGATACTTATATCTTGAGATACATAGGGTCAAAATTAGGTGTAATTTATTCTAGATACATTGTATACAAGTGATTTGCGTGTATATGTGATACATAACAAATCTAGCTAGTCTCCCTCCCATCTCGCTTACCACTTTTCTCTATATCTGGTATCCCAGTTACATGTGAATCGCAATAGATCCATACAAATACATGTATCTAGTGTGGCTCACATGTATTTGAGATACGTGAGTATCTCACTCTCCTCCCTCCCCCATCTCACTCGTATCTTTCCCTATTTTAATGTATCTGGTAGCAAAATTACATGTATCTAGGTGTATCTTTCTCAATATATGATAGGAAACTCTTAATTAATGATAACATAGGCAATATTTTAAAAATATAAATAATAATAGTATATATGATAATGGAGTATGTCTAATTACGTAGTTTCTCCATTTAAAAGTTCATTATCCCTCTAGGCTTGGGTCCATTAGTTTCCTTTGCTTCTTCTTGTTAGGTAGTAACAGTTTGGCCCAGTCCACTATATTTTGTTCCTCATTGGGCCGCTCCAATGATGTACCCGGAGGCCCATACCAATCTCCAGCAATACAAAGTGATTACTATTACTTTATCAGTTTGTAGACATGTTAAATCGTTGCAGACTCATTAAGATATCCATTTATCAATTGTTGATAGTTATTGATATAATTATTAGTTTAACCATTAAGATTTTACACACTGTTTTTTTTCATGAGAATCACTTAGAACATTCACTTGAGTTAACTTTCTTCAAAAAACAAATACTAACATCAAGTGTGTGACCATCTCATGTAAAAACGTAAACTAAATTCTTTTTATATTGGGTGGCGGTGAGATTCGATTGCAGGACCTTTACCTGCTCTGATAACATGTTGAAGTGTGTGACCATCTCATCAAAAAGCTTAAACGGTTAGAGAGAACACATTTTTATTAATTAATGATATTCTCAATCGAGTGAAGTCTAGCAAGAAGCTTTAATATACCGTCGAATTTTGATAAAAGGCTTATCTACACCATCTGTTAAAAGCTTGACTCATTTATGTCATTTATGTTTGGAAAAACACCCATCCACACAAATGACATATATGACCCAAACTTTTAACAGTGACGTAAATAAGCTTTTTATCAAAGTTCGATGATATATTTGAGTCTTTTTCTTAACATAAATAACACGATGCAACACTAACGGGAGTTATGCTAGAGTGATAAGTATTTTTCCATCTCTAACCAGATGTCACGATTTGTTGATTTTTATGGATTATTACGAGACTTTGGTTTCCAAATATCCACGTGTCAGTTGTTAACTATGTTGATCATCATCTTCCAAACTAAAGAAACAAATTATCACTATTCTTGATATTATTATCTTTTCTTCTCTGCTCTCCAACTGTCACTCTTCCCTGCGCCGGCCGGCCACCATCCTCCGCCGTTAATTCATTTTCCGGTGACAGTCTTCCACCTCATTTTTACCCACTTCCCCTAATCTTACAGGATGATAGCTATTTCGAATTCTTTGCTTTTATCAACAACCCCTTCTCTGCATTTCACTTCTGGTAATTCTTTAAATCTTTACATTTTCATTCATGGGGTTTGGATTATTTGTTGTAATTTGCTGTTTTTGATGCAGCCTTTATGGTAATTTCGAATATGGTGTGTTGATTAGTTGGTATTTGAGCTTAATTTACCCTGTGTATTCACTAATCGAGCTTCGTAATAGCATAATTGAATGATTATTTCAAGATTTGTGTTTTGTTCTCTACTGATTTTAGCTTTGATATGTTTTACTTGAGTCGAGGGTCTTTCAAAGTCTGTCTCTCTACCTTCACGAGTACAAAGTAGGGGTAAGGTAGGCCGTAGGCCTACGCACCACCCTACTCTGACCTTACTTGTGGGATTACACTGTGTTGTTGTTGTTCTCTACTGATTTTAGGTTTGAGATGTTTTACTTGAGCCGAGAGTCTAGCCTCTCTACCTTCACAAGCATAAGGTACGTGTAAGGTATGTGTACACATCATCCTCCCCGGACACCACTTCTGTGATTACACTAGGTATGCTGTTACCTACTGATTTTAGCGTTGGTAGGGTAATGTTTGCGTACACACCACCCTTCCCAAACCCCACTTGCGGGATTACGTTGTGTATGTTTTTGTTGTTGTTTACTGATATTAACTGTTAAAGTAGTAACCTAACTGCTGCATAGAGTAATTTGTGTCTCGAAAGAACTTGAGAACTTAGCTAAGAACAAAGTGAAATTGCCTCAATAGCTATAGGCTAGTTGGGATAGAGGATCTCTGTTGTTGTTATACCTCCGTTAAGTTGTTTTTTCGCTCTGATCAGAGACTTGTATGTGATAAGTGTGACATATATGGAACATCCAGTTTTAAGGAATACCAACTTGCTTTAAAAACTAGGTGATTTCTTTTGATAGTCTTGTAGTTAGAGTTGTTGGGTACAACTCTAGGTACCTGAGTTGGTGGGAGATAGCAGGTATTAGGTGGAATTAGTCAAGGTGCACAAGTTGTCACTATCATGAAAAAAATATTCATGTCCTCCATATTATATGGTAGTGTTTTGCTGGATACGAAATTTAAGAAATAGAGAAACACTATCCTTAGATTGCACTACCTTTGTTTCAACATTCTTATTTTATCCTTAATGACACTCTTATAGGAATGACATGTTTAAGATACAAGATCCAAAGGGTAGTTTTGGTATGTTAACATCTCTAATTTAAGTCCACAAGATTCAACAATTTTCCAAACATTCTTAAATTTTGTGTGTGGTTGAGCTAACACATGAATATGATTGGTTTTAGTAGTACATGATCATATGTTGCATTGATGGCTCCCTCTGTCACCCAAACCTACATGAGTGATGTGGTATAAGTCCAGTAACTTTATCAATGTGCTAGGATCTAGTTTGACGTCGGCAGATAAAAGTGTCAGTGGCACCACCAAATTGGCCTTCAGTCCTAGGCATGGAGGAAAATCATCCTCATCTAGAAGATCATTAACCGTGCAAGCAGAATATAGGTATTGCTTCTCTTGTTCTTACGTTCTCTACTCGTATGCAACTTATACATTGATGATATATCACACTTCTTTTTGTTTGGTTGTCACACTCACTTGTCTTTCAGGTAGATGATATTTTCATCTAAATAAGTTAATGTGAGCTATAATTAAACCAAATCAACTCAAAAGAACCTTCCTGGTCCTTCAATTATTTAGTTTGGTCTGACCGTTGTTCTGCAAAACTATAAATCCAATTGATTCCTGAATGACAGAAGCAAACCTGGCTCTTTCCATTAAATAGGAAAAAGAGTGTTGTAGTTTTGTTTCTTTCATACATTGGTGATCCACCAATAGGAGAACATACTTTATGGGATGTTTGTCTTTCTTGTCAATTGGCAGTGATGGTGGAAGGCCAAGCAATTCAAGCATCTTTGTAGGTGGCTTTCTTTTAGGAGGAGTAATCGTTGGTGCACTTGGTTGTATCTTCGCACCAGAGGTAATCATTCTAAGTTAAAACTAGCTTATTTTCGGGTAAAGTTCAGTAGCACTTGTATTAGTCACTGCCTTTGGTCGTTAAATACTTGTGAATTTGCGACATCACTCATTGATAAATGCCTTTTCTGCATTTCTTCTCTTGCGGTGTACCTGGGAGCAGTAAGCTGACTGCCCTTTAATTTCTCTTCTACAGATTAGCAAGGCATTAGCCGAAACAGATAGGAAGGACCTCATGAGAAAATTGCCCAAGTTTATATATGATGAAGAAAAAGCATTGGAGGTAAGTTAATATTATGTACGTCTTTTATTAGGAAGCAGTAGGAGAGAAATAGTGTCTTTTATTTTGTGGTGCATGCACGCGCTTCGTGTGAGTGTAGACACACACAACAACCCACATATTATGTATCAGAATCCACCATTCTGGCTGAATAACGCAACAACCCACGTTTTTCTAATGTATGCATGCTGTTTCGTCTGCAGAAACAACGCAAGATACTAACGGAGAAGATCGTCCAGCTGAATGATGCTATTGACGACATCTCCAACCAGTTGAGGTCCGGGGATGCAGAAAATGGAGCTGCAGTGAACCTAGATGAAGTTGAAAGTGTTGTATAAACAGCACTTCAATTGGTTTTCATGTAAATGGATAAACTTTCTGAAGACATTGATCAAATTCCAAAAGCATTGTATCTGGACTATGTTAAAACTACATTACCATCAAATATGAAGTGGCAATACAAGTTTAACATAACACACGGGTAATTAAGTGGGAGAACAATCGATGCGTTTGGTAAATTTGCCATCATTCACCAGGATATTCCATTGGTTTACCAAGTATCTGTTACCTTCCACGAGCACAAGTATCGAGTAACTTGCAAGTGATTGGTTATTGAATCACAGAGGACCACTGGTGTTTTGTGGATAGAGTTCTTTTCTATACAAAAAATATTATCCTTCTGCAAGACCATCTCTAAATTGTCCTGTCCTCTAATGAATGGATAGTGGTTATTATTCTTGTACTACTTCTCCAGTTTCCCGGAATAATGCCAAACAAAATAATTAAATATTCCCTCCTTTTCATTTTTGGTGATGGTATTTCACTAAACATGTAAAGAAAATAAATTAAAAGGATTTTTTTTAAAAAAAATTGTGTTTCTTTTAAAAAGAATTATAATTCTGGTGTTTGAGTCAATTTGTTCGCATGTTGGCTAACTCCACCAGGTTCTTGCTATCTTTCAGTATTAGGTAACTCTATCCATCAAGGTTTTGAACAAATGAAACGAAATCATCTAGTTTTTTTAATCTCTCTGAAGATTTGTACCTGAGACGACTTCGTGATAGATATTTGTGGTAACAAACATGTCAATATAAAGTGAAGTCGTTCTAGTTGAAGTAAACTAAAAAAGAAAGAGTGTCACATGCGTTGTTATCACTTTGCTCTTTGTGATGCATTTTCTTAATGTAAAATGATGGGAAGGATGTTTTAATTTGTTTCCACAATTATGGTAAGTAAATAAGGATAACATGAAATTTTCCAACAATTTGTGGTTGAGATTGTTGATGATCAAGGTGGGAAAAAAAAATACATACATATATACATGAGGACATAGATCATCTTATCTCTTATCAAATCTTGATGATGCACCACTCATTTTTTGAACCTCAATTTGTAACCAAAACTTAATTTCAACTATTTAAAAAAAAAGTAAGCTTGAAAAGTATATATATATAGCAAAGGATTTAAGTAGTTTTTGTCAAATATACAAAACCATGGCTTCTCATGCAGCTTTGGCTCCTTCAAGAATTCCTACAAGCACAAGGCTTCTATCTAAGAACTCTTACTCTTTCCCTACTCAATGCTTCTCTAAGGTCTTTACTTTTTCTCCAAATAAAATTCGAAAAAAAGAAGAAGATTCTTTCTTCTGGTAAATGTGTTTTGTTAATTTATCTGTTGTTTTTTTTTGTAGAAATTTGAAGTAGCAGAGTTCTCTGGTCTTCGATCGAGTGGATGTGTGACATTTTGTAACAGAGAGTCTTCCTTCTTTGATGTTGTGTCTGCTCAACTCACTCCCAAGGTAAGCATTTTTACTGTACTCAGTAAAACAACTGCTTTAGACCGCGAAGCAAAACACTAAACATAACAGAATATTGATCTTTTCAATACTTATGACTATACACTCTTTCCTCATTAGTCTGTTCTGAGAAGAATGACGTCTTTCTATATTTAGAACTTTTTCACTATAACGTCTCATTTTACTGTTATTGGCATGTTCTTATAGCCATAGAAATATCATGTCATGTTTAAATGTAACAAGCTCTATAAGTTTTTCACTTAACACTTAGTACATACTCAAACATTGTCATATAGAATGAAACATGAGATAAGAAATCCAGTGTTTCATCACTAAGATAACAAATAGTAGTCTTGAATTCAAGGTGTGTTTTGTTTTCACTTCTAATAACCAATTTGGTTTCGAGGCAAGGAATAACCAGTTACGCTAAAAGATGTAGTTAAAACAGCCATAACCAAACCAATGACCTATGTCAATTCACGAGGATACGAAATAAATGTAGGATCATCATTCATCAATTTAGGGTCGGGATAAGGCACAAGTACCCCCTAGGCTATGACCGAAATTTCATAGACACACCTTAACTAAACTAAGGTCCTATTACCCCCTGAACTTATATTTTTTTTGTAATTTTGTACACCTTTTGTCTTAAGTGGCACACTCCGTGACCCACGCAATTGAGGTGCATGGGAGATATTTGAATGCCACGTAAGCCAAAAAAGTGCACAAAATTACAAAAAAAATGGGTTCAGGGGGTAATAGGACCTTAGTTTAGTTAAGGTGTATCTCTGAGATTTCGGTCATAGTCTCTAGGGGGTACTTGTACCTTTTCCCATTTAGGGCCTAAATGAAGTTCTGACCATCTATCATAGAAAAATTTAACGGAAAAATAGTAGTGTTTTGTACCTTTTTTTCCTGAAACTCATTTACTTTTATCCCAAATTAGACCACAGGATCAGCAGGACCTGTGAAAGGAGAAACTGTTGCCAAATTGAAGGTTGCCATCAATGGTTTCGGAAGAATTGGCAGGAACTTCCTCCGTTGTTGGCATGGACGCAAGGACTCACCACTGGATGTCGTTGTCGTCAATGACAGTGGTGGTGTCAAGAATGTGAGTTTTACCTGCAAAAAATCAGCACATTTATAGCAATTGTTGGTTTTACTATCAAATTTTTCGCGGTCCAATGTTAAAATGTATTGCAAATATTATGTTAATGCAGGCATCTCACTTGCTTAAGTATGATTCCATGTTGGGAACATTCAAGGCTGATGTGAAAATAGTGGATAATGAAACCATTAGTGTTGATGGAAAGAACATTAAGGTTGTCTCTAGCAGGGATCCTCTTAAGCTTCCATGGGCTGAACTTGGTATTGACATTGTTATTGAGGTAAACTACTTGTACCAAATTCTGATAAACGACACGTTAATATCATTTTTGATCCCTCGGTTATTGGTAGATTCTACTTTAGTGCTTGTAATATCTGAGCCGAGGGTCTATCAGAAACAGTCTCTCTACCTTCACAAGTTTTTGTTGTCTTGTTGTAATATCTGATCAGACACACAAGTTATAGCAGAATTATTAACCATTCCTATTACCGATGTGTTAAGCTAAACTTGTACGATTACTCAACTAGTCGGATTTTCTGCTAGTTTAGGAATCATTAACACATCTAATAGCTCTCAATTTCATGCTAATATACATAATTAATGTAGCTAATGTCATAATTCATCCCATCATAACATTTGACTGATGCATACCTATGTTGCTCGGACCCTTCCAAAATGTTGTCAGATGTGTGCCTGATCCTCCAAAAGTTACTCATTATTTGCTTAACGGGATAAAATCAACCAAGATTAAACTTGTTGAGATTGATCAATAACAAGTCCAGCACTTCAACATGATGAATCCTGAGAAAAGATGGCTATTAAGTTGCCTAATAATGTTGTTTGAAAACTCACAGGGAACCGGTGTGTTCATTGATGGTCCGGGTGCTGGGAAGCACATCCAAGCTGGTGCCAAGAAAGTTATCATCACTGCTCCAGCAAAAGGTGCTGACATTCCTACCTATGTTGTTGGAGTGAATGAACAAGACTACTCTCACGAGGTTGCCAATATCGTAAGGTCAGTGCAATTTATGTGAACGTGTTTGACTGAACACATAGTTTAAGAAATAAAGTGAGACTTTTGAGAAAAGGATCATTCTTTTTGGGACTGACTAAAAATGAAAGAGTGTCATATAAATTTGGACGGAGGGAGTATATTTAATGTTCAAGAAGACATTGAATTAATGTTCTACCTTTATAAATGCAGCAATGCCTCGTGCACCACCAACTGCTTGGCCCCTTTTGCAAAAATCCTGGATGAAGAATTTGGTAAGCAGCAGATCAATACTGTTGAAAACATTGTTCAAATTTATGTGGTTTTAAGTGTTCGACTATTTATATCATTGGAAACAGACTCTCTACCTTCACAAGGTAGGGGTAAGACTGTGTACACACCACCCTCCCAGACCTCACTTGTAGGATTACGCTGAGTATGTTGTTTGACTGTTTCCATTCACTTTGAAGGTATTGTTAAGGGAACTATGACAACAACACACTCTTACACCGGAGATCAGGTAATCATGATATACGATACAAAAGGGGAATTTGTGAAACGTGCACCTTACAATGACACTGAGTAGATTTGATTATGTTGTATGCAGAGGCTTCTGGATGCATCACACCGTGACTTGAGGAGAGCGAGAGCTGCAGCATTGAACATAGTCCCGACCAGCACTGGTGCAGCAAAGGCTGTGTCTCTAGTGCTACCTCAGCTCAAGGGAAAGCTCAATGGAATTGCTCTCCGAGTGCCAACACCTAATGTTTCAGTTGTTGACCTTGTTATCAATGTTGAAAAGAAAGGACTTTCAGCTGAAGATGTCAATGCAGCTTTCAGAAAGGCAGCTGACGGTCCGTTGAATGGCATATTGGCTGTTTGTGATGAGCCTCTTGTGTCAGTTGACTTCCGATGCAGTGATGTTTCCACCACCATTGACTCCTCTTTAACCATGGTTATGGGAGACGACATGGTCAAGATTGTCGCTTGGTATGACAACGAATGGGGATACAGGTAAACTAAACACAATCATTTCACCTACTTATACAACCAACCTGAAAACTCATTTACATTAAAAATACACATGCATAAGCACACATATACCGTTGATTCACTTGTGATCATACTTGGTAAAATTGCAGCCAACGTGTGGTCGACTTAGCTCATCTGGTAGCAAGCAAATGGCCTGGTTCAGCTGCAGAAGGGAGCGGAGACGCCTTAGAGGACTACTGCAAGACAAATCCTGCAGACAAGGAATGCAAAGTCTACGAATAATCTCTCTGCTCTCTTTTCCTTTTTGAAATTCCGCATGGATGATTTTTGTAGCTAAATTGTTTCCCTTGTTCAAAAATTTATAAATGAACGAATGACAGTAAAATCACACAGTTTCGAAATCATGTGTACATTCATATATACTGGTTTCACCACTAACCAGGATGCATTTCAACAAGGAATTCTGTTTTACATTTCAAGATCTCTGCTTAATTTCACCTCGTTAACTAAACTAATGACATTCGATTAGGATATTTTGCCTCAATGCATCGGTCATGAAGCCCGGGGTGACATAGAGGTGGAAATATGGTGAAAACTTGAAGGATGAACGCGGAAATAAAACTTCTATGATCCATTGATTCAATATTTAGTTATGCTATCGTCTCTATTGAAGAGTTGAAGTATTTGGACACCATGACCATAGAAGAACTTGTGTGTTCTATGCATGCTCATGAATTTTTTTGCAAGCATCTGCATTTTTTCCTCATACTGAACACACCCTTACAGTTACTTTTGATTCTTTTACATGGATAAGCACCTAATTGTATGATCACTTTATGTAAAAAGTTATAAACTGCTAGAGAGAAAATATATTATTTATGTTAGGTTGCAACTTGCAATGTTGAGATCAAAACAACATGGTGTCATGCGAAAGCTAACAACTGCAAACCTTGAATGACAATAAATCAATAAACTATGGAGAGATCAAGATTCTTTAATTACTACGTTGTGGATGTTATTCCCTGGAAACAATCAAAAGTTATAATTTTTCAATGTAGAGTGTTCAACTTGATCACCCTTACGAATCGTGAATCATCATATCATATCATATATCATATATCATATATTATTATAAGTGGGAAGCTCCAAAGTGAAAAGTTGAATTACCATTTTGCTCTTTTACTAAATTAAAATTTGATTAATTATTTTATTAAATACAAATATTTTAATTACATTATGGTAGAATTTAAGTCCTTAAGCCCTTTTAATAATGTAAATTATTATTTTCTTGATAAATGAGCACATTGATAGTGCTTTTAATCATAATCATAATTCTCATAATAGAAGAATTTGAAAAATTATGATTGATAAAACAATGTATATATCATCATCATATCATCATATATTATTAAAAGTGAGAAGCTCCAAAATGCAAAATTGGATTACCATTTTACTCCTAAACTAAATTAAAATATTATGAATTATCTAATTAATTATATATCAATAGTAGATGAATATCTTGTATTAAATTAGTCAAATAAATTAAATATAGGAATACTGGTGAATGATATTAGGTGACTGATGAATTTCTTCGTGGATGATGATTACAGAAAAGCCAACAGTTTATTGATAAATACAAAATAATGGTTCGTATCCTTTAAGAAAAAAAAAACGCATCATTTAACATTAATTTACAATATATCAGCTATATTTCTAGGAGTTTAAGTACTTAATATGGCATTTATGTGAAGATTTTATAACATCTAAAATTATACTTTAAAATATTCGTTTTAACAACTTATTTCAATATGACATGGAAATATATGAATCAAAATTTTCTTCTAAAATAAATTGTTATTTTAATTATGTAAAAATTATGTTTATGATATTTTTTCGCCAGTTATTAAAAGTGGGAAGAACTCAAGTTAAAAGTTGGATTATCATTTTATCCTTTTTAAAAAATATATTTTATCTTTTAAAAAAAAAAATAAAGATAATAGATCAACTATATATTCTACATTAATGCTTACAATTATGATTAAGCCTATAGACTCTTCTTTGCTGGCACGATGCTTCAATTGCCTTCAGTTATAATTGATGAAAACCAATTATACTCCCAACAATTAAGTATGGATTTGATGAGGTTTTTTTTTTGGTTAAAATATCTTTAATAATTTGATTCTCTTCAACTTCTTAGCTTTAATAATTTCATTCTCTTCAACTTCTTAGCTTTAGTAATTTGATTCTCTTCAACTTCCCTTACCTAAGGCCCCTTATTTAAAGTCACATAGAAGAGCACTGAATTTGCAAATCTCATTTGAACATTTTACTCCAATATATGCCAAATTCTCTCCGATTAAGAACTATTTTCTCAATTTTCTTTTATAATTTCTCTTTCTTTATTTTTACTTTTTTGGTTACTTTACAGTATTCTAGGTACAGAAGAAAAAAAAATAATACCATTGTCTTTTAAGAACTGTTAGGGATAGTACCATTAGTATTGCATTTGGATCAAAGACGTCATCAGATGTGATAATATTGATAGATAGAGAATGAATGTTTGGAAGGTTTCTATAGATTTTTATCACTATGTATGGATTAGAATAAAATAAAGATATATACTCTTTTATACACTGATAGTTTTTATATTTTAGTTTTTATTTTAATTGACGTAGATGAAGGATACATATCTCCCGAAGATGTTTAAAAATGTTCCAAGAATTCAAATTTTGGTATTATTTCATCTAAATTGGTTCCTTTGTAAGTGATTTTTATGTTTATTCTTAAAATTTTCTTTTTATGTTTTCAAATTGAATATGGGATCTACGTGTAAAGTGAGTAATGAGAGATTATTGAGGATATGTTATATCGACATATTCATACCATTATATGTTATATTATCTTAATTAGCTTTACAAATGTAACATTCAACTGTTATGGATTTTATTTAATGAATATGAAGTAAATGATAACGTTAATATTGTTAATTTCAACATTTTCTATATAATAATTCAATAATATGGGATAAACGTGCAACACACGTTCCTATATTATTATAAGTGGGAAGCTCCAAAGATGAAAAGTTGGCTTACCATTTTACCCCTGAACTAAATTAAACATCTAATTAATTAAATAATATTATTTTAATTATTTTTTGAATTGTAAGTTATTTATTAGAAAGGGATTGTGGAAGAACAAGAGTCAATTAGGATTTCTAGAATTTAAATAAGTACATGAATCAAGATTTCCCCCCTTTTAATTTACCCAGCCTAGACTAAATTAAACATCTAATTAATTAAATGATATTATTTTAATTATTTTTTGAATTGTAAGTTTTTTATTAGAAAGGGATTGTGGAAGAACAAGAGTCAATTAGGATTTCTAGAATTTTAAATAAGTACATGAATCAAGATTTTCACCCTTTTAAGGAAAAATTACAAGAATATACTATTTAAATCTTGAAATCTAAAAAGTGACACATAAATTGAGACGAAAAAAATATGAAATAAGAATCAAACATTTTTCTAAAAGCCATTTTCCCTCTTAGAACACAAACTTTTCTACGTCTCTTTTGTTGGAAAGTTGGTAGGTGGAAATTTAGACTCAAAAGTCGTTATATATATGTCCTGTCAACTTCATAATATATGGTTATTAAATTTGTACTTTAAAAAAAAATTAAGATATAAATTCATCTTAATAATTTTAATCTATTGTGTTTTCATATTCTATCATTCATTAAACTTTGATGTCCAGGTCAATTTATGCGCTTTGATCATATCTTTATGTGTTCTAAATCAGATATTATTTTAACAATGTTATATTTTATGCAGAGAAGGAGAACTAAAATCAAATATTGTATAACTTATCGTGGGGCCTTTTAGAAAAGTTATTGCTTTCTGAATTTCTTTCCATGAATCTAAGGCTGCAACGGAGAATCTACAAAGGAACGCTCGCTATATGCTTAACACATGCTGTTGGTTTAGCATTTTAATATTACTATTTTAATATATTAATTTGCTTTCCTTTGAGTTAAAAGAGTGTTACTGGGCATTCTTACATTGCATCCGTTGGTGAGGCATATATGACATTACTCACCTATTGATGTAGATCAAAGTGACACTACTTCAAGGAGGCCTTTCACAAGGAGTCAAGCTAAGGATCTTCAAGCATTGCAAGCTTTATGGATGAAGATGGAACCTTTGGAAGGCACCAACATGGAAGACTTGAAGATATTTAATATATTAAGTGCCCTACCATTTTAATTACCTTGTAATTTTAATGAAGGCCAATTGAGTCTTTCTTCACTATTTTAGTTTTAGTATAAATAGTAGATATTAGGGTTTCATAAGTAGTTTTGGACATGTTATGCCTCTTGTGAGAGTTTGGAAGCCCTTTGTTG
>JAJOOR010016603.1:0-15938 GCA_036250505.1 Solanum acaule
ATATTACTAAAACAAATGAAACTGAAAATATAACATAAGTAATAAATTCAAAACAAAAAATTTAACATAATACTCTTATAACAAATTTCAACATAGCAATAAATATGATTTATTTTTATTTCTTCATAATAAAGAAAACATAAGTCTATAACCTTACTTAACAATAAATTCTATTTTAATTTAAAAATTAGAATACTAATAAAATTATGCTAATGAGAAAATAAACATGGCATAAAGAAATAGATAATACGAGAAAATTACATAGAATCACGTAAAGTAAGGTTGAGAACAAGATTAAAATGAAATATAATAATAAAAAATAAAAAATAGACTTTTACAAATTTTTAGAATAATAATAATAAAAAAAAAAGAAATTAAAATAATAGAAGTAAAAAAATTAAAAATAGAAATTAAAAAAAAATGAAAAAGTAATCAGGTAGTAATTACACCATGTAATTACCAGCAATTCACAACCTCTACCTGTGAATTGTAGAGTGTAATTACCCCCTGCCAATTACACCAATTACCTGCTGATCAAGTAATTATCTGTCCTTCCAAACAGGACAAGACAGTGTAATTACACCAATCACACCAAATCTAATTACCAGGGTGTCCTTCCAAACAGGCCCTAATATTTGTGTGAACGTTAAATTATGGTCTTTTTTGATAGCTTTGTTAGTTTTCTTTAGAAGCAAAAATTGGGCAGAAATTAAGGCTAATCCAAACTAAAACCACTTTCTATTTAATATATATTTCTATGGGGTAAAAAAGGAGTTAAGAAGAAGTTGTGTTCATTAACATTGATGAATAATGAATAATAATGAAAGGCTTAGGCCCTTTCCTCTTTCAAAGGGACTAGAAGAAATGCAACTATTGTGAAAAAAATAAAAGATTAGTAAAATAAGGTCTATAGATCATAAGGCAAAAGACTCTAAACGAAGAGCACTCCTACCGACATTTTATTGAAATCCTACATACCAAGTGTTTGCATGACTCAACAAGTTGCAAACAATAGCAAGCTAACTCCAAGTTGGATAGCTTTTTTAAAAAAATAACACTTGCAAAACTTACAAGTAACTATAATGGCTTGAATTAGGAAATGCATTCTAATGCTACATCAATTATTAAGTTTTTACTCCCTTCGTTTCAATTTGCTAGTCTGGTTTTGACTTGCATGGAGCTTAAAAAAGTAAAAAAACTTTTGAATCTCGTGGTGTTAAGTTAAACACATGTAGAATCTTGTGGTCTTAACATGTTATGTGGAAAATTAGAATTAAAGAGTTGTCAAGAAAGAACGGATGGAGTCTTTTATATCCCAGAATTGAAGGCTGCAGCAGTTAAAAAGTAACTAAGGATTTGTGTTGTGAAGCAGGTTCTTTGTTAACTAATTGTTAATGATGCTTTCTTGATGTATTAAGAAAGACAGATTTCAGTCAGATAGTTTAATTGTTTATCCGCCATAACCGTAAATGCAGCTTACTAGAGGGTATAAGAACAGTTAGTAGATAACAAAATCCGCCCTTAACATACAACATGAATACAAAAAGCAGTCATTAAAACAGTACTAAATGTTGGTTGTCATTGTCATTTGATTGCAACTGTATACAAGGAACTGACTCGCTTGAAAAAGAACTAAACTCAAAGTGAATGAATATATGCTACAAAGTTTCTGAAATGGAACCTCTAAGTAAACGTGTTTTTCCGAGCCAGTTACAGATTGCTGACAAGATAACAACAGTTAGATCAAGTTTGCCAAGAAGCTATACAAAAAAAATAACTTCTCTTTTCCTTATTTGAATTTCCTTGTTAATTGTTGAGAGATCTCAATGGTGATCTTTCATCAAGAATAGCTTCTAATCTCTTGGTTGAAGTGGAAGTTGGAGTGGAAGGGTGTCTGCTATTGTTCTCTTTAACAGGGTCAAAGAATTCATTATCCCATTTCAAGTCTGTTCCCGGCATACTGCTGTCACAGTTTTGTACCATCCTTTCCAAACTACCAGCTAGCTGCATTTCTTCCTTAGACATCCGGGAAATTCTTTCTGATAATTCCATGAAAGTATCAAGCAACTTGTCCTTGTCTGATGACAATTTCATGACATCTTCAAGAAGCTTTGCTTTTTCTTTACGTAGGTTCTTGATCACAATATCTGAGCTTCTTACTTGCTTTTCAAGTTTAAACTGCAACACATCTATCTCTGATCTTTTGGCTTCAATCTCGTCTTCAAGCTGTGTCCTTTTTCCAACAGAATTGGACACGTGTTTCTCCAAGTGCTCCACTTCTTTTTGCAACTTGCAAAATTCATTTTCTAATTCAACAATCACCAAGTTCCTCATCTGTATTTCAATCTCTTTTAGGATCTCAGCTGTTCTCATCTTCTCCCAGGTTTTATGAAACATATCAACCTCTGCTTGCATCTCCGAGAGACTGGCTGAGAATGAGCTAGTTGAACTTTCAAACTCATTTTCCAGCGAGTTGACAAGCCGCTGGAGATCATATATTCTGTGGTCTTTCTCTTCAACAAGCTGGCGGAGGCTCTCTTTCTCCTTCTTAAGCTGTGTTTCTGCTTCCACTTCTGCAAAAATGGCACCTTCAAGCTCTTTTCTCACCCACTCTTGCTCCAAATACTCCACCTCCTTCTGAAGATCATTTATTCTGTGGTCTTTCTCTTCAACAAGCTGGTGGACACTCTCTTTCTCCTTCTTATGCTGTGTTTCTGCTTCCACGTGCTCTAAAATGGCACCTTCAAGCTCTTTCCTCACCCACTCTTGCTCCAAATACTCCACCTCCTTCTGAAGATCATATATTCTGTTGTCTTTCTCTTCAACAATCTGGTGGAGACTCTCTTTCTCCTTCCTATGCTTTGTTTCTGCTTCCACTTGTGCTAAAATGGCACCTTCAAGCTCTTTCCTCACCCACTCTTGCTCCAAATAATCCACTTCCTTCTGAAGATCCTGAGAAGTCTTCTTGTCCTCAATATTTTCACTGAGCAACTCTGTCTGTTCCCTTTTATGGTCGAAGAGCTGCTGCTGGAGTTCATTCACTCTTGTATCTTTTTCTGCCAGCTCGAGTTCAAGGTTTTCTCTTTCTTGTTTGAGGTCAAATTCGACATCTGCTTGGGCAAGAAGGGAGGCTTCTATTTGTCTCCTCATTTGAAGGTTTTCTTCCAGGTTGGCTTTCAACTTTTCAGCAACAGATTTCCATACCTGCAGTTCAAATTCCAGTTCATTTCCTTCTTCGAAACTTTCAGCTAGTTCTTCGTTTGCTCTATCCAAGGCATCACGAACTTGTTCCAAGTCACTCTTTGTATGCAATACCTGCTCCTTCAAATGACTTTGACAAGTTGATGCTTCTTTCAGCATTTCCTTTAGTGTATCAACCTCTCTTTGTAAAGGAAGCTGCTGTTGTTCTTCAGAATTCAAGGACTCGATCTTTTCTGACAGCAGTGCTACCTTTTCACGCTCCGCTTCGAGATCTTCCTGAACTCTAACAAGAGCTTCATTCTTCGTATTCAACTGTTTGATTAGAGTAGAGATATTCTCAACTCCTTCTCTCTTCCCCAATTCCATAGAAGCATAATCATCAGCAATTCTTTGATGGAGCTCAAAAAACTGAGATTTCAACACTAACAGCATCATGGAAGTCTCCTCATTCTGTAGTGTTAACTGCAATGTTAGTGATTCACACGTCTCCAACTCCTCTCGAAGTTCAATTATTAAAGTGTCTTTGCTCTGTACAGAAGACTTGTAGAGATCAAGCTCCCCCGTTAGTTTCTCCAATTTAGAAGCCCATTCAGCTTCTTTGGCTTTGAGATTACCAAAACAGTCCTTGTGCACCTGCTCCAGGCCTCTGAGTTTGTTTCGGAGTTTTGACAAGGAAGAAGAAGCTCCAGCTTCTTGAATTTTGGCTTCCTGGAGTTCTTTAAGGGATGTCATCAATTCATGATTCTCTTGCTCTACCCTCCTGAATTGGTATTCCATTTCCTTGTGAAGTGTATCCCTTGAACCCAATATGTCTCTTAGATTTGCAATTTCTTTGTCCCTCTGACTAGTCAGGCTCTCAATTATAGACTTGGATTCCTCGTACTCCGCACAGACACTGTTAAAGGATGTTTTAGACTCAGCAAGTTGAACTTCCAGTAGTTTTTTCTTGCTTTCTTCATGAGCTAAAGCCTGATTGCACATCCACAAACGGCTTTCAAGATCTTTCGATATTCTAAGCTGAGAATCTAAATTCGTCTGCAGTTTGGAAATCTCATCTAGCAATGTGGATCTCTCCTTAGCCCATTCTTTCTCCTCCACTTGGTGTTGTTGCCTGAGTCTGCCATGAGCCTCCTCCAGATGACTGAACGATTCCTTCTTCCATTTAAGTTGATCTGCAAGCTTCTTGATTTCCTCCTCCATGTCGAGCAGCATATCATCATTGTGTCTCAGTTCTTTGGATGTTTTAGTTATCTTCTCCACTTCTGAGGACTTTTTCTGTGAAGATGATACAAATTCCCTTAGCCCCTCGATTTCTTGTTTGAGAGAACGAATTTGTTGCTCTTGATCCAAATTAGTTGCATTTGCACCATCTAGAGCCAATGCCATCCCTCTACCATCTTCTTCATACTTGCTAAACTGTTGCTTGAGCTTGCCATGAGCCTCCTCCAGATAACTGAACTGTTCCTTCTTCCATTTAAGTTGTTCCTCAAGTTTCCTGTTTTCCTCCTCTATTTCAAAAAACATATCATCACTGTGCCTCAGCTCTTTGGATGCTTTGGCTCTCTTCTCAGCTTCTGAGGACTTCTTTTGTGAAGCCGATACGAATTCCCTTAGCCCTTCAATTTCCTTTTTGAGAGAACGAATCTGTTGCTCTTGATCCACATTAGTTGAATTAGCACCATCTAAAGACAATGCCAGCCCTTCTTTCTCATCTTCACATTTTTGAAGTTGTTGCCTGAGCTTGCCATGAGCCTCTTCCAGATGAATGAACTGTTCATTCCTCCATTTTAGTTGATCTGTGAGCTTCCTGTTTTCCTGCTCCATCTCCAGTAGCATATCATCGTTGTTTCTCAGCTCTTTGGATGCTTTGGTTCTCCTCTCATCAACTTCCGAGGACTTTTTCTTCTGTGAAGCTGATGCCACTTCCCTTAGCCCCTCAATTTCTTGTTCGAGAGAACGAATCTGCTGTTCCTGATTTATATTAGTTGAATTAGCACCATCTAAAGCCAATGCCATCCCTCTATTCTCTTCTTCAAACTTTCGGAGCATCTCAACAATGTCAGCACGAAGCTTATCATTTGTAGAACTTAGATGCTTGACAGCAGTCTCCTTTTCTCTAAGTTTTGACTCGATTGCCTCGTGCAACTGTTTAGTGACAGCAAGCTCATCTTCTTTCCCAGACAATTCATGACTGAGCTTCTCTACTTTCAAATCCGCCTCCTGATTCTTGGTTAGCAACTCATTGTTGACTCTTTTCAAGTTCTCACACAACTCAGCTTTACTTTGGTAGTTTGCCCTGAGCTTTTCAATCTCAAGTTTGGCCTCATCTAGTGCTTCATGTACTGCGTCCATTTCCTCACTCCAGCAGAGATCAACTAAAACACCTGTTTGCACAAAAGAGAGAATTTCAGCACCAAAACATATGGAATCTCACAAGTGGGGTTCGGGGAGGGTAGAGTGTCCGCAGACCTTACACCTCTACCTCGAATAGATAGAGAAGTTGTTTCCGATAGATCCCTCGACTTAAAATAAAGCATTTCCAAGCAGTTTGAAAAAGGGAATACATAAATGAGAGCAGTATTTTGTTCTTTATCTTCCCTCAAGTATCTCTCTCCCTATCAGCTGCACAGTGCAGCTTTTGTGTTAATCTAGAATCTCAAGAAATGAAAACTATAGAGACAGATGACAGAAGGAGTAACAGCTAAGTGTCGATCCCTAAACCTCTTGCCTCCAAGAAAGGCATAGGCAAAGACATGAATTTAGGCAAGACTGGAACTCAGACACGGAACACCATTAAAGTTTATGAGTTCTGAACTTGTGACCCTAAATATTCATATACATATTTAATGGATATCCTAATAAACATATCAGGTTTAGCTCCATTGCCTCTCATTGGACGATATGAAAACTTGAAATGCTTTTGAACCTTCCAATTGGTCCAGTTTCTAGTCTAGTGCAGTGCTCTTATAATCACAATAACATCCTAAAATAAACTGTCTAACTAGGTGTTCCTTGTTCACAATCTTACTCCACATAAATCCAAGATCTAAGCTTTTTCTAAGGACACTAATTCTTACTCACTGGAAATGCCAGAATTTCAAAAGATTGACACATCTAATCTTAAATAATGAAATATAGAAGATTAAAAAACACATACATGCTAAGCATTGAAATTTTTTACAAAAATTTTGTACATTTTCATGCTCTGGAAGAGTCTGCCCTAAGTAATCACACAAGCAGAACTATTATACAACAACAATATAGTAACAGAAACCGAAGGACAAGAAACAACAACAGTAATATACAAACTAATACTAGTCTCGAAGGACAGCAAGACAACACAATACTATCTACTAACCTCCTTACCTAATCTATGTCCTCCGCAACCTTATATCTAAAATCATGTTCTCGATAATCTCAAACAACACATATATTCACAGAATCATAAATTACTAAAATTAAAAGAACACAGCACATACATTCACATAATCAAGAGGAAAAAAACATAAAAACATTAACAATTAGTAATTTTGCCTGACACCAACAACAAGAACAACATATCCAGTGAAATTTCATCTGAGCAGGATAGAATGTATGCAGATCTTACCATTACCTTGTGGAGGTAGAGAATGTGTTTCCGAAAGACTAAATCTTTCAGACACCCACAAAATAAACTTACACAACATCATACAACAAGATTCAATTTTTCTTTCTATTTACTAATCAAGAAACAATATTAAACAAAATGGGTGTTGTTGAAAAAGTACCTTTGATTAAATTTCTGGGTTGTAGTCCATTCAAAAAAACAACAACTGGGTTTTTTTCAGTTTGAAGTAAGTAAATTGAAAGTTACAAGCTTTAATGGAAGAGTAAAAAAGAAAAAAAATTGAAACTTTTCTGTGTATAGCAATAGCCGTTGTGAATGAAAAATTTGAATTTTGTCATCGCTTAACTACTTTGTTCGGATCTATTGTTAACTAGCCGTTGACATAGGCCCAAATCTATGGAGTAAAAGCCCAAAAGAAGAAAGACAAAAAATGAGTTAAAAATATACCACCACAACTTTCATAGAAAACGGAATTATAGATAAGATAAACTATAGTTATAGAGCCTTATTATGTCTATTATGTTTGTTATTTATGAAGTTTTGTCTATATAGTATTATATCAGGTATATTTAATATTATACTAGGTATGTATATAATATTATATTAGGTTTATATATTATTAATTAATTAATAATGTATAATTAATCTAACATGAACTAATTTATGGGTCAAATACATGCTAAACCACACCAATCATTAACCACAACGCGTAATTCAGTGAATAATAAGTTAATTTGTTTAATAGCATAAACAACTTTATCCCTCCAACTTTAATTGTCCCAATTAATATTGCGCTATAGTTTGTTATTCACATAGTGTAATATTATGTCAATTTATAATGGTAATTATGTTGGTGGGTGGACCCGTATTATAGACGATGAACTTTCTCTAAGATTTGGTCACCTTTATAAAAAGGCAAAGATTTTTTTTAAAAAAAATGACTTGCTTACAATAACATGAACTATGCCAGAGCTTATATTCATTCATTCTGCACTGAACAGAGATCTCAAATTGAAATTCTAATATGAATAATCAATAAGTGAAATGGGACTTTTCTAAGTAAATTTAATCATAATCAAGCCTCAATATAAGTATCAGATACTAGGAAAAAACTAATTGAATCGTGTTGAGTTAATACAATTTTAGTGTAGATTTTATAAGCATGCTTTCTCAATGCATGTTTTCTTCTTTCCTTGTTGGGTATTTGCACGTGACAATGTGGAATTTGGCTACCTAAAGACAAAGTACAACTAATGCAAATAGAGAAAATCATTAAACAAGGACAGTTTTAGTGATTATTAATTTTTTAAAAATTTTCAAGCAATGGTAGTCTTATTATTTTAAGTGCAAGTGTTAAGAAGATTACAAAAGCAATAACATGGTATTAGGCCAAAAGTACTACGAATGTAATAACAACAAAATATTCAGTGTAATTTTATAAACAAGAGTATGAAAGAGTATTGATATGTATTGCAAATCATATCCTTGTCTTGTGATCGAAGGTAAAAAAATATTTATGAAAGGTTCTAAACTTAATAAAAGCATATAACAAATCGAGTTTGAAAAGCTATATTGAAAATAATAGAGAAATTATCAGTAACAATAACAAACAAACAATACGATGAGTGAAACAAAAAAAAACATGTAATTAAATATTATAGATATCATAAGATGTGACTGACATCAACAAGTGTACTAAAATATTTAAGAACCTTATAATGACCATGTTCTAATTGTACTATTAACAATAATAATTTCATAGTAATATTTTCTTCAAAATATATTGAACTTTCACATTCATATTTAAATTTCATTTGCAAAACGTGTCACACATATACATGAACATAAGTTTGTTATACATCAACTAAGATTATGATGCCTTTTGACTAGTCATTAATCATTGAACCTAACTTAGATTATTCTAGATTTTAGCACATGTTACATGAATTTGAAGATGGTAAAATGAAACATCACTAGTGTATAACAAGTGTGGATAATCAATTGCTTGCTAGCGAACATTAATTAAAACATACACACTATGTTATGATTTGTTATTGGCTCGTTTCAGTTATTTCATGCCTTAAGAATGAATTGACAAATCAGACAAAAGGTTTCAATTATGAATACAAAGAATTGATTTTATTATTATTGATTAATATTCCTTTCCTTAGGCGATAACTGGTAAGGAGCTTTAATTCCTGGAATATAACTTCTATCATGATATGTTATATTTTCTTCCTATTGCTAATAGGTTATATGTTGATGGATCACGCGCCTAACACATATTTTATGACCTTGTGTGTTCGTAATTCAAAAAAAATGATCAAACGATGGTCATACGACTAAAATATATATTATTTTTTTAATAAAATAATTAAAGAAAAAGACAGTTTCAACATAACTTCCTTTTAATTTCCATTTACGTCCCTTTTTTCTTTATTTTTTCCTCTCTTTTTTTTTGTCTTTTCAAGGTTGACAAATTATATATAAATCAATTATTGATGGGGTCAATATGTATAATAAAATTCAACAAATGATAACAAAATGAGAAAATATGTGAACAATCATGTCTCTTATGATAGAAACATCTTGTTTTCAAACAAATACATATATTTCAAAAGTATATTATTTTTTAAAAGTCAAAGAAATGAGAGAATTATTAAAACACTTTTCAAGATTTAATGTTGATATTCTAAAAACATTTAAAGTTATATACGTTTTCTAATCGTTGAACGTTCTTAATTATTTTAAAAATTATACTTATAGAATTTATTTTAACTATAGAAAACAATTCAAGTTTTAATCAAATATGTATAGATCGAGCTTTTCATACACACGAGTAGCGCTACTATTAAAAAAACGTGATTTTTGTGATAAAATCGATCAAAAATAGGTCGATTTAGTTTTGTCGAACACAAGCTAGTTTGTGTCCAACATGATTATCTCAAGACATTGTATTTGAATATATCTCTCAAAAAGTAAATTTAACTTTTAAAGATTTATAAAATTAGAACTTTTTTTTCTACGACAAAAGAGGAAAAAAAGCCCTTTAATTGTGGCTTTTGAAGGAATCCACATATAGCTTTACAAGTGTATATTAGAGTTTAGACTATATAGAATTAGAATAATAGACTGATAAAAATACTTCGATAATTATTTCACAATTATTGAAGAAGACACATCATAATAGGTCATTCTTGACTATCAAAATTTTTGTATTATTATATGCAAATGTGATCTTAACCATCTTCATTTTAGTTAATTATGCCGATATAAATAAACTTTGTCAAATTTGGTGAGGCTATGGATATTTTTTATTAAAAAAAGAAATGGAAAAAATATTTATTTATAAAGCTGCCATCTGACATACTTCACACGTGTCAAATAAATAAAATTCCTTAATAGTGTATTTACTTTCTTAAATTTTGTGTTAAATTAAAATCAAATAAATAGATTAAAATGAAAAAAAAAATATTAACGATTTTTTTAAGGGCAAATTACAGAAATCACATACTTTTAAGGTAAAATTACAATCTATCCCTTAAAAGTTTATAATTACAGAAATCCCTCAAACGGATATAATATAATAAGCGCTGATACATTAATTTGATGCGCGAGATACATTAATCGTTAAGTGAGATACATTACATTTTATACATGATACACTAATCTGATGTACATTTTATACATGATACACTAATTAAAGACCTACAACTAAAACTGTGATTGGAGCAAAATTAAAGGGGTAAAAGTGAATTTCTCGTCAAAAAATCATGTTATATATATATATTAGTAATATTTTATGCGTTAAAACCACTTCATGCAAAAATATTGGGTAAAATTGCGGCTAACTAACTCTGTTCTTATATATCTCTTTGATAAAATTAACTGTCTCCAACACTAGGGTAAGAAATTGAATCCATCCTATAGCTACGACGAGCCATTTGGTTCAAAATAAAGTTATCTTATGATTAATCATATATAATCCCACCTCTTATGTGAGGTACTTCCTCCATCTCAAAATTTGTGATATCGTTTGATTAATTCAGAGCCTATGAAGCAAAAGAAGATTTTGTTATATTTATCAAATTGTTTTTATTAAAGTCATTTTAGTGTTTATTTTTTCTTCACAATAAAATATTAACGGTGAGACTCAATAAAGATAAAATAAGAATAATGCTATTAATTGTCATTACATATATGTGACATTTATTTTTTAATAAACTATAAAAAATGATGTCACATAAATTAGAACGCCCGAGTAAATAATATAAAGATTTTGACTAATCTCGATAACCAAACCACTCTTCGGCGATGATTTTCTAACTCATTTATTATTTCTCAGATTTCAATATAGTATTGATTCATTGGACAGACAAAACATGATCGAACGGTCATAATTGTATCGCAAAATCTTAGCCATTGATTGAACCTTAAGGGCCTAGAAGAAACATGAATTATAAATCACCCCTCTATAGTTTTCCTCTTTTATTCTCAATCTATATTATATAATCTTTTTGCTAAATTACTTTAATTTTGTCAAATTCATATAATCTACACAGATATTATGAGAGGTTGCATTATATAGTTTGTAGTAGTACAATATAAGCAATAAAAAATTAACAAGACAAAATGGGTACCACAACAAATTAGTAAAGCTATGGGGGGTTAAAATGTAGTTTGTACAAAATAAGCAATAAAAAGTTAATAGGACAAAATGGGTACAACAACAAATTAGGATAGCTATGGTGTTAAAATCAAGTTTGAACAAAATTAGTAATAAAAGATTAACAAGACAAAATAGATATAACAACAAATTAGAATAGTTATGGGAGTTAAAAAGGGGGCATCTGACCATGAAAATTGTGAATATTTGGTGAAAATATATATTTAAATGTTGGAATTGTGTTTGATCATGAATATAATGAAAGTTGTTTGTTATTGAATTTTTGTGAGTAATTTAGAATGAGAAAAATGAAAATCTCTTCTTTTTTTGTGTGTTTTCAAAATTTATGAAAAATTCAATTTTTTCTGACCAAATATATATTTCGAAGTTCAATTCCAAAAAGATGATAAAAATCAGCACTCCCCCTAGTCATCCCATTACTCGTCGATCAAAATAAATTAATTGAGCTAATCCACTTTTTCATCAATTAAGCAATTTTCGTAGAAGCGACAAGCGAAATAGAAATACCTAAATCGAAAATATAATTGTGTAAGAATAATAGAAACACCGTGTTATCGGGCGAAACAACCTCTAATTTGTATATACTACAAAATAAGCAATAGAAAATTAACAAGACAATATATACACCAATAAATTAGGAAAGCTATGGGATTAAAATCTAGTTTTTGTACAAAATAAGCAATAAAAAATTAACAAAACAAAAAAGATACAATAGCAAATTAGGAAAGTTTTGGGGTTAAATGTAGTTTATACAAATTAAGTGATCAAAATTGAACAAAAAAAAAAATAGTCATCCATTTGCTTATATATAGGCCCCGCCACAAAGTATTCAGTTGATGTTCCACACTGTGTATGTGACTGACTGTTGGGGGGTGGGGGTGACGACGAAAGAAGGGAGTTTTAGTGAGAGAAAGAAAAAGGGGTTCACCGGCGGTGACGGAAAATGGATATGCCGGTGAAAAGTTTTGTTTTTTCCCGGTGATATTACTGTGCTGATCTCACTTTCCGGCGAGAATTTGAGAATTTTCCGGTTGTGTCACCGTTTGATATATATACACATCTGCCGAAAGCTTATCCTTTTTCTTTACTGAGAAACAGGTCCGGGTTTGGGTCTGACCCGATTGGGAAAAATGGTTTTTTTAGTGTTTTAATTCCAATTTTGCCCTCATCAATCATGAGTTTGAGATAAAAAACTTTATTTAAATTTTGTGGATTTATCATATTGTTAGACCATTTGAAGTGTTTGATGTTTTCTGGGATTTTTAGTTGAATTTTAGTGCTAGGAGATGGTGGGGTTTGAATTTTGAAGCTTTTCTTGAAAAGGGGTTGTTTTTTGATGATTAAACTGCTTAAAGCTGTTTGCTTTTTTGCTCTTTTGATAGAAAAAGTGAATCTTTTGTCTTCCATCTGATAGTTTGTTTTAGTAATGGATTAAACATTTGTTGAATTTTTGTTCTGGGGCTTGGATTTGAGTTCTTGATTGTGTCAGAGCTTAAAGTTTGATTTTTTTTGCTAAGTTTGATCATTTGTAGAATCCCTTTTGGATGAAATGGCAGTTTCTTTGACTCGTTTGTCATGGTGGTGGTGGGGTGGGAAAGAGAAGGAACCAGTGTCTAATGGATCTTCAATGAATCCCTTGCAAGATTTTGGATTTGGATTGAAGGAACAAAGTGATAGTTTGAAGTTTAAGTCAGTGAGGGGGTCTAATCTAGCTTCAACTACTAGGAAAGTGAAGAGGAAATGGAAGAGTAGAGAGGAGAGGAAGAGGGTTGATAAGAAATATGATGTGGTATTGGTGCCATCTGATGGTGTTTGTTTATCAGGTTCCGAATCCGATGACTCTGACTGGTCGATCGGGTGGCTGGAACCACATGCCCCTGATTTCCAGAATGATGATGAGGGAGATGACAGTTTTGCTGTGTTGGTTCCTTGCTACAGGCATGATTGTAGAGAGATAGGAGAGCCAAACAATCAGTTTTTAAGTGCCATTGAGAATCTTTCAAATGAGTATCCTGCTGGTAAGAGCTGTAGATATGTTTCTTGTTGCTTTTGCTGCATTGATTATGTAGAGTATCTTTCTGTTGGATTTTTGGCCTTTAATGACTATGATTTGAATTTCATTATGCTTGTTTGCAACTGCTCTGACAATAATGACACCTCTGGAGCTGAATTTGTTAAATTAGTTATGTTTAGTTATGTGTAGACTGAGAAAAAGATACATGTGAGTTTGTCGTATTGTTATCCTTCGTGTTACCAAGCGCAGGGTAACAAGTGTCGCATAATAGCGCTAAAATAGAAGCCCGTCTCCCATCAGGGCGCAGATGGATAGAGTAATATCATTGATATAGTTATAGATATTGATAAGCAGTAGTTGCATTGAAGAATATATAATATTAGCGGAGTAGAACTGATGAGCAATATTTGATGTTATCGAACTACAATCAGTGAACATTATTTATCATTTCCATTGTTGTGCATTTTGAGCGGAGGGTCTTTCAGAAACAGCCTCTCTCCACAAGGTGGGGGTAAGGCCTGCGGACACTCTAGCCTCCTCAGACCTCATACCCCACTTCCCACTTGTGGGATTTCTCTAAGTATGTTGTTGTATTGTTGTGCAATTTAACAATAAGAACCTCAATAAAATTTCGTTCTAACGTAATGCAGTGAGTCCTACATGCTCCATCTTGGTCATGTTATACCCTTTCAATCCAGCCTTTTCGTTCTTAAAGAAAGCTTAAACATGGAGAGAGCAATGGACAAAGAACTGACTTTTCCTTTTATTTTGAATGCTATTGTTTCTTCCCCTATGAAGTTTCCAAACTTACGACTTGTATTTGCCTTAAACCAATTTAAAGCCTGCAGAATTTGTTATGAGTTCTTCTAGATAGGTTATGAAGTATCATCTCTATGGCAGTCTGTGTAGTCTGTATGAAACTTACAAGTTCTTCTTTTATACTTGCAGAGGGTAAGAAATATATGGAGCAATGGCTCTCTTCTCTTCAGAATTTTTGAATATACTGCAGCTGGTCGTTTTCTACGCATTAGGAATTTTCTGAAGCAGGGTCTATCTTTTAGTATATGAGGAGACATGTAAGTTCTTCATCAATATTGAATAGTAGTGGCAGCAGGTCAGCATTTTCATTTGCGAGAGACAAATAATCAAGTTTATCGTGGCAGTGATCTTTGGTTACGAGCTCAAAAACACTGTCATCTTTGACATATCAAGCTGATTTGTTAGTGTAAATATAGCTAATGTGAATATGGAAGAAGTAGTATGCTTTTTACCTGCTGCTATTGTAAATAAATCATCTGTCTTCCAATATCCAGACAAGTGAAACATCATTGTTTATATCTTGATTATACATTAATGTTAAATATTATGTTCTCACTCTTGCTAATTTGCATCATCTTTCTTGGTTTAGTTTTTTTCTGCATATATTGCACTGTCCATAAGATGATTGCCTAGTGAGAGTTTCTCCAATTTTTTACAGCAACCAGAAACTGTTTTAGCAAAGGCTCTGTTGGCATTCCACATCTCATTGTCATCAATCTATTCTGTGGTGGTTCCCTCAGTCTTATTGTTCATTATAGTGCCTGAAAACCAAGAACATGAGCGGAGCTGGGGTACCGTAAAGGAGGTCCTTTGTTTTATGTATATATACTAGATGTTGATACCCCCTGGTTGCTTCGTGGATTCTGGCACCTCCGCTGACCAAGAACCCTCTATGTATTTGTGGACCAACGCTGAACTGCACATCGTTTGCTTCATTAGGACACTATTGTAGAAGCTAGTGAAAATAGTCGTTGCAGTCTTAAGTTCTTTCAACAAGACTTTCTTAACTTGTCATACTTTCTTTCCTTTATTAGGAAAGTTATTTGGTAAGCAACATCTTTGATTAGTTCTTTTTTCAACAAGACTTGTTGTCAAAATTTCTTTCCTTCACTAGGAAAGTTATTCGGTAAGCAAGATCTTTAATTACGTGCGTCGTTTCTTCTTCTGATGATGAAAGTAAAATGAGTTGAGAAAGACAACATTTATTGATTGCTCAACTCAAAGCCAAGAAAGCCTAAAAAAAAGATGAATTTGGACCATTTTTGTTGTAGTATTGATTTCAAAGCCCCTTTTAAACACAAATTGATTCCAACACTTGATGTTTTGCAAGAATGGCATGTGACCATTGCCACTTAAGGGTGAAAAGTGGTGAAACAAAAGTTTAGCTTTGATGTATTTCTTGTTAGCTCTTTATAAAGTTCTTTTAGCCTTACCTTTCCTATGCCCTTTATAAAAAGTTTCCAACTTTTTCCACCAGGGGATATCTGCTAAACAAAAAGAAACAGACCCCACTTTTGGTATTTGAGGTTGCCAATGGGACATGTTGAGATATAAAAATAAACAAATTGTGTGTCCCTTGCACTTGTGATGGGGAGGGGGGGGGGGGGGGG
>JAJOOR010016604.1:0-10474 GCA_036250505.1 Solanum acaule
AAAAAAAAATCTATAAATAATAAATTTCGAACTCGATAAATAAATATGATTGTGGTAGAATTCCCAATTTGAATTTATAATGTTACAAAAGGTGATCTCACTTATTTTACTATAGATTGGCAGTAATTTGTTTTGTAAAATGTTGAGAATCTCAAAAAAAGTTAGAAATGTTTATGATAGCGTGTGATTATTCTTATTTATAATTTACGGTTACTTGCCAGAGGTGACGATTGACAGTGTTTCAAAGCGTCATAACAACGTGCGTTGAAGCGTTGTGACTGTCAATTAAAATAACTTTCTTCTCATGAAGAATGTGACATTGCAAACTTCTTTTGGATGACAATTAAAAAAAAAACAATTAAGGATAAATTTGACTGATTTTGGTTTATAAACAAACAGTTTGGGTATTTATCAAACGAATAGTATGCTAAAAATATATATTTATAAGTCCGGTTGATCAACTTATAAGTTTAGTCAAACACATACTCTTATTACTTATTAGTATGACATTTCCAAACATTTTAATTATCTTGGAGATTAATATACTTTCTTGTTCATTTTTACTTGTTCATTATATTAAAAATAAATGTTTATTTTTACTTATTCAGTTTTAAAAATCAAGAGATAATTTATCACTTAGTTCCTAATTTACCCTTATTACTAACTATAGTCATTTCTCAATACATTTTTCATAACATCGAATTTATCATATTTAAAGAGTAATATAGCATAGTTGTCATTTTATTTATTGCTCTTAAAAAATGTGATAAATCAATACTGAACAAATAAAAATGGACAGAGGGAATACTATCCTACCTTGATTCCTTAATTTGGCCGAAGTAGAAAACTACAAATAACCAGCTAGCTTCTTTTTCTTAGTTCAGTGGCTGTCAATTTCAATACTAAAAAAAATAATTCAGAGCTATAATAAGTTAAACAATCTTGGTGGTTTCTAAATCATGATCACAGTATTTGAAATGTCTTCCTCGTGCAGGCCAAATCAAAATTAATAAATTAGTAAGAGTATTAACAAAGCACATGGCCAATCATCAATCATTTTACTTTTGATACATTAAACTTACACACCAACAAAGATTTGTCTGATAATCAACATGAGTTGTGGTGTTAGTGAGATTACTTTATCCTTAATCAATAATTTCAGGTTCGAATCCTGAATATGAAGAAAATCATATTAAGACCATCACTCCCAAATAAGCCCCGCAATGTACAATTTAGATTTAATTGGAGTTCTAACACGAACACCAGACACCAAACACCATATGGAAAAATGAGTTAGTTATCAAAATAAATATTATATATGCTTACAAATCACCATCTTGAATATAAAATTGAAACACAAGGATAATTGTAAGCAAAGCAACTTAATTAACATTTATTTAGGCTCCCATTGAGTTTGATGAAAATATTGATTATCTAATAATTGGATGGTCTTCAATTATTAACTCAACCTCCCCCCTACACTCCCAAACAAAGAAACAACACACATAGAATAATGGTCACTGAATTTGCTTTATTTTAGCCACATACATTCAACTTTAATTTTGTTAATTAATGGAACTACATTTTTTACTTTTTAATAAAGTAATACAACTAAAAGATAAATTTATTAGAGTTTTAAAGATGAAAATATGAAATGATAAAGGATGGAATTAATTGGGAGATTCCTCCTGTTCACTACAGCAAAAAATACACATTTAGAAGTAGATTTTTTTTAACGATAATATTTGTTGTCGCAAAAATATTTAGCGGTAAATTGAGTTAATGTCATTGCATTCATAGTCGCTAAGGCCTTTAGCGACATTTTTATATAGAGTGTTGATTATAAATATCCATATTATATTATTGCCGCTAAATATAATATAGTGGCAATTAAATAATTGCCGTTAAATTTTAGATTTTAAAGTTTAAAGTTGAAAATTTGAGTTTTTAATGTTGTGTTTGGACTCATTATCTTGGAAAAATAAAACAAAACTGGCTCAAGATTTGATTTGTATATGAAGATCATATTTTCAAATTTTGATCAAATGTCATGGTCAAACAAATATTTTCAAAATCTAATCTAAAATTTATGACAAAATGCTAGCAAATTATGAAGGAAGGTTTTCAATAAGTTTAACAAAAAAACAAAATCTCTCGGACCTTTCTATAAGAATCACTAGGCCTTAGTGATCCAGCGGTGTCGAGTGGAAGAATCATCGCTTAAAGGATAAAAGTAACTTTAGGGATAAGATGTGATATTTGTCATTGATCATTTCATATAGTATTTAATACGTATGTATATACGTTTATTCTTCACTTCATTCCTTTTTAAATGAAATTTTGATGTAAAGATTCCTCTATCAACGCATTTAACTCTATGCATTGAAAAACTTTCACATATCGTGTATTTGCACCTGTTTTTTTTTTCTTTCTAAGCCTTTGTTTGTTTTTAGAAAATAAGATTCAGCTCAAGATGGACTTTCTCAGATTTTACATGTGTGATACATGTTTCTTCTATTTCTCCAAGTAAAGCTCTTCGCATAACAACATCTATTGTATCGGCTTAACCTTTCATGAGTGAAGATAAAAACATTTTACGATCTATTCTTGATTCAACACACTTCCATTAGTATTGTAATTATATCCAAGTAAATACGATTACTTTTTTTTCATACTATTATTTAATTAGATCATCAATTTTTTTTGTTTCTCCTGTGATTTCTTGAATGTTCAATTTTACACATTTTTTTCGTAGGTCTACAATCATTATGCTATGTCGATTTTTTATACCTAAAACCAACGACACTTATTAATATAAAATATATATAATAACAATATATTCTTTATAAAACTACCCACACACTACGACAACATTACTCAAATATTGATAATTATAAAAAAAACTTGTACTGTTTTGCCTTAATAAAGTCATACACAAAAATGGAATCTCTAAGATAGCTAATAATGGGTCTAGTATTTTGACCCTCTATTTTAAATCTTTAATACATCAATTTTTGCTAAAGAAATATTTTATCAAGTATACTTCAGTCGTTAGATATATTTACATTAAAAGATTCACATATATTTGTATTCCAATTTAACAAAAGTTCTCAATCTTTTAAGGCTAAACGCTTTATGTAAAACAAATAAATATTAATTAATTAATCAATTATATTCATGTCATATAACATCTAAACGTGAAACTAAACATTTTGAGATTTCAAATTTAAATATATATTTTTTGCCTCCTCCATGATAAAGATAGCGAACTGTTTAGCATATTTATTAGGCGGTTTGATATGTTCTTAATTTAAATTATAATCGTAAATTTCATTGGTGATCATTTAGCTATGAATTTATCACACAATTTTATTTTTTAACATTTTTTGTTATATGAAAAAATTTCAACTCTAAAGTTTATCACACAAAAAACACTTTTCTATTTTATATCACATAAAAGTTATTCAACTTTGAAGTTTATCACATGAAAATTATTTTTCTATCTTTTATCACATAAAATCATTCAATATTGCCAAAATCAACTAAAAAATAAATTTCACCTGAATTTTTATATTTATCAAAAAAATATGAGGTGACATTATAAAACAGCTAATTAACTTAATAAAACGAAGTTATAGACATTATAAAATAGCTAATTAACTTAATAAATCATATTTAATATAGTGAATCAAATTCAGATACCTTTACCAATTTTTTAGAGACCTCCCAAGGTAATGATGTTTGGCATGTGAGTGAATGAATTATAGTTTTTTGGGGCAGGTGCTATGATTGAGCCATATAGGCAATCACCAAATTTCCCCTACCTTGCTAAGTATTAAAGTCATCATTAAGATATCATTTCTAATTATTATTATTTTTAAATATAATTTATTGAACCCACCAGTTTAGAAGCTAATTACTTAGATTTACGCTTGTTTGCAATACTATGAATTATATTAGATTTTTGGACTTTGGATACATGTATTTTGGCGCGTTCAAATACATCAAAATTATGTGTAATTTATTCTATATACACTGTATCTACGTAGATTCACATGTATTTGACTCTCTCGCTTGCCCCTCTCCCTATTTTAGTGCATTTGGTGGCAAAAAATGTATGTATTAAGGTGTATCTGACTTGAATTCTGATATGAAATTATTAATAAGTAAAACAATATATAATTATTTTAAATTATAGAAGAATTAGTAAATGTTATAAAAAATATTTATCTAATTAGATAATTTTTCTGTTTAATATAAGTTATTTAATTCCATTTGAAAAAAAAAGGACACGAAGATCATTTCATTCGTTTTGATAAGTTCAATAAATGGATTGTTTTATCGGTAGTTTAAAGAAATTCAATCTAATATTAGGTAATTAAAATCCATTAGTTTGAATTTGTTAAAAGAAAAATATTGAATACTTTGTGATGGAGTACTTGATTTCTCAATTTGGATTGTTCTCTTTCTAATTTTGATTAAAGATCCAGAAAAAAAAGATTTTTTTTCCAGACTTTCCATAAAATTAGAACAATAAAAAAGTTAACGACTCTTAGCTATTAGTAAGTTTAGTAGTTAAGTTAGAATTTGTTTGAATAATAAACTTTACTTATAATAAACATGTTCTTTTAACTTAGCTTCAATTAATATTTATGTCTTTTAATTTTTGGTGTACACATGTAAAAATTTAAATTTGTATAAAGTTAAACAAATAGACACACATGTCCTACGTGACAATTTGTGTGAGATACACTCAAATTGATTTGTATTATATCATATAGAAATGTATGTATCTACTTGTTGGTGCAGGTCTAATACATGCTGTTAGCTTATAACAAGTATTTCAAAGGTGATGGAAACACCATGTTTAATTTTATACAAATTTAAATGCATATTAGTGCTTCCATTGCGAATTATTTGATTGTTATTGGAAATGGATAACTCGATACATAGAGTTCTCTAATTCTGGTCCTATATCATCATTCACTTGACATTGCTATTGGCATCTCTCTCTAATAATTATAAAAATAAAACATCATATCATTTTAAATGCGTAACAACACATTCTGTTGTGATCTAAAGTTTATTCATTAATTACTTGCCAAATCAAAAATTACAAGACATAATCTGACTTTCCTAGAGAGCACAAAACTTCAAATGCAACAAAGGGAGAACTAGTAATCCAAATTATTAATTGGTTAAAGAGCTTATTTGGATTGATTTATTATAATTAATGAAATGATCTTTCCTAATAAAGTACCAACTAAATTATTAGTAAATTTGAGAATTTTATTAAGGAAATATACAAAGATAAAAGATGATTATAATAATATTCACACACCTGAACAAATTGAAGTGAACAAAAAGAACTTATAAAAAGGATGTTTTACTTGGAGATGAAGCAAAGTTCTGTGAGAAAAGAACTCCGATAAAAAAAAACAATGATGTAGGCATGTGGTCGGATGACAATTTCCTTAACGGGTTAAAAAAACAGGTCATATGATTGACCCATCCAGGCAATCACATTAACTAATCCCTACCTTTTTATTAAACTCATCATTCAATATAAATTTTAAATTATTTAAAAATAATTTATTTTGCCATGTTAAATTTTTTTAATGATAAATTTACTTCAGTGATTTTGGATGATAAAAATCCTAAATGAAGGGATTATATTGGTACAAAATAAACTTCAATAATTTTATTAAATAAATTTTCATAGTTAAGTGACCTTTTAAGTTATCATCTGCGATAAATTTATTAGGTTAAATTGAATTTAGTTGAATAATAGACCTTATGGTATGTGAAATTTGTTTTTGAGACACAACACAACTGTATGCTTATCTTTATTCCATCTTGAATTATTTGATTCTTGTTGAAATGGACAACTCAAGACATATAGTTGTGTAATTCTTGTCCCATATCATCATTCACTTGACAATCTCCAAGAGGCAACTTGAAAAGTAAAGCACCAACAAATTTTGCAGAGTAGGGATGAATAAGATTTCTTGTATTTTAATCAGGAGTGACTCCAAGTACGCTAGAATTTATTCATAAATTTTGAGAGAAATATTTAATATAATTATTTAAAAGAAATATGATTTATATCTATAAGTTTTATAAATTATTTAAAATATTTTTAAGTTTCTATTGTCATTTTATAATGAACATGTTCCATTAAAAAGTAATATTATAACATGATTGATAACAATCAACAACAACAAAATAATAATATGGACAAAAATAATACATTAATTGCATAATCAAATTTGTCACTGATTCAGGATGAATTATATTCCATTAAAACAAATTATTCTTTTTTGAGTACATTCTGTATAGATAGATAGCAGAGAGGAATAACTATTAGTGTAATATAGTTATTTGGTGAATATATACTTTAACTGTTCCTAATTACTTGTTCATTTTTCCTTTTTTAGTTGTTCCTAATTACTTGTGCATTTTGACAAATCAAGAAAGGACAATTTTTTAACCTATTATACCCTCAATTAATTACTTTGAAAAGGTAGAAATTCTTGAAAATCTTAAATTTTTAATTCATCCACTTCATAATTAATAGGGATAAAATGGTAAACTCACTATGTCAATAATCATTTTCTTAATAGGTGTGTCATTTCAAAGGTGGACAAATAATTAGGGACAGATAGAGTATTAGTTGGAATTAATAACTAATGAGTATTTTTTTTATAAAATATAAAAGTTTGAGGTAATTTTTCAAAAATTCCCAAATATTGAAACTTGGTCCAAATACTATCTTTTTCTAGGACTTGGGAACTTGGGATATTTGACAAATATAAGCCAAGTAATAGCAAGTTGAATGGCCAAACACCAATTTTCAAGTTCTTCCTAAGTTTTTCCAAATATATTTGGGACCAAACAGGTGGTAAACATCAACATTTATTTCTGACCTTAGTATTGTAAGTTCGAGTAGTGACAAATTCAAAATTTTCATTAAAATCTAAGAAAGTTCAAAAAATAAAAATGTAGTTTATATAGTTTGTACTTGCAATCTCAAAGGAAATTTTGAATCCCAAAATCACCCGCATAGCCTTTTTATTGGGTAAAATGCATCAAAATACACAGGTTGACAAATTAACCTCTAATCTTATTTTAAGGAATATATATTTATATAACTTTGTAACATCCTAACTCTTTCAATCTGCCTCTAAATACGAGTCATTAAAAAAAGAAAAAAGTTAGAAGTACCTAAGGAGGAGCTAAGAAAAAGAACGTCTTCCACCTTAAATGGTAGGAACAAAGAAAAAGAATGTCTTCCACCTTAAATGGTAGGAGCAAAGAAAAAGAACGTCTTCCACCTTATATGGTAGGAGCAAAGAAAAAGAATGACTTCCACCTTAAATGAACCTTACATGTTGCAAACTCAAATTAATCAGAGTCCAATATTGATATCAAATATCGAACGAAACTAAATTAAAAAAACTTGATAAATAAGAGAAAAGTAAAAGAATTGGCATGATAAACGTGGGCCATATTATAGAAATGAAATGAAGAAAGAATATTTCGTGTCCTGTGACGATTGAAAGAGCCGTAGCTACCGTTGCCACCGCCCAAAGCCGCCCCACTTTTTTTAAAAGCTCACCAACCAAACTGGATATGTATTCTACTTTATTTATTTTATATATTTATTCTATTTTACACATAAGCCACATTTTGGCAACAAGCATGGAGTGTGTAGATGCTGACCAACATTTACTCATTTATGATATTTAAAGTTTTGCATTTTTTTAATTTTATGTTCGATATTTATATTGAAACTTGATTAGATTTGAGTTTATACCGACGAGTTTCATATTTAGAGATAAAACACTTTCTAACAAAAGCGACTTCGTATACAGAAAAACTCGAATCTAAAATCTCTGATTAAGAATGAAGGAGTATTGATCATCACTTTATATAATCTGATCACTCAAAAGATAGTGATAAATAATATTAAATAAATAAATTTTATTGGTAATTTTAAAAAATAGTTCATTACATATTATAACTAAAAATTATATCGATAAGTGTAAAAAAAATTATTTTTAATAATTAGTATTAATTGATAATAAAAAATTAATCTATTAATTACTTGCTTCGTTCCAAAATAAATAATGTGTTTAACTTTGACATAATCCTTAGAGAAACTATTCAATCCAAGAAAATAAGAGTGTTTTACTAATTTATCCTAATCAAAGAAAAATTAATTAGAGATTCTTGATTAGGTAAACAAAGATAATTTTGAAAGACTAAGATTAATTCCTTCTTGAATATTTTTTGAAAAGAAGGGAGAATAAATTACATAATTAAAATAATATTATACCAGTACTACATTAAATCACTATTTTAAAGAAAGGTTTATTTCATCATTTTTCAACGATGCATTTAATTTTTGCACATAATTTATTAGTCCATTGTCTACTTATGTCAACGTTAACATTTTACTAACGCAACTTTCTTCTTTTTTTTAAGTGACTTTTCTTGTTAACGTTTATAAGTTGGGGAGCTAGGCAAGTCGGAAGTACTGTATAGTTTAGAAGGGATAGAATTATTCGTCCTTAACTAGATAGGTTAGGTTTTTTTTTTTTAAAAAAAAAATAAATTATAACGAGAAGAGTGTTTTTCTTTAATAAATTCCACGTGATGCAAATTAAAATTAGTAACCATTACAAAATAGAAAAAGAGTTGAATATATGCGCATTTATTAGAGTCAACTTTTGGTTCATTATAGCTTCCAAATTTTCCAAATCCCAAGGTTGATCTCGTCATTTACTCGGTTTCGTTGTATAAGTTCAATATATAAATATGTCTTTTAATTTAGTTTCAGATAATTTTATACCTTCAATTTGAATGTGCATAAATAAACATTTAAATTTATATAAAATTGAACAGGTTAATACACACATTATACGTGACATAATATATGTAGAACGTCACATATGATATGTTAATTGCCACATAGGGGGCGTCAAATATGATGTGCATGCCTACTTATTCAATTTTGTATGAATATAGGCATCTATATATCCACATAAAAAGTTAGAGAATATAAATACCAGATAAAGTCGAAACATAAAATTGGACTGACGTTACTCCTAACTGCGCCAACTTTTTGTCTCTTTCTTGTCCTTTTTACCCTTGCTTTCCTCTTCTTCTTCTCCTATACTATTAGACACTTTTAGCTCCTCATACAACAGTAGGTATAATCACAGCTAAGCGTATGAAAGAGCCAAATTTTTTTCCCCAGAGAGATCTAACTGCAAAAATGGGTTGATTTAGAAAAACCCAAATCAAGTAATTAAGGAGTTGTTGTTCACTTTTGCGGCTGATAATCCCAGTTTTGCTTTCATTTTCATGGTAATTTGGATTTTCCTCAATGATCATCTCAGTTGTTTTTTGTTGCTAATATCTGTTCAGTTCAAGTTTTTATTGACTTTTAGTCAAACCCTTTATGGATTTTAGTTAATTCTTGTTCAATCTATTGATTTTTGACTTTTGCTTCTGGATTAAGGAACTATTTAACCTAATGTTTTCCCCCTTTGTTTGATTCAGTGATCTGCAAAGTTTGCTAAAATTTTCATGTTAAAAGAGACCCTTTTGATTAGATTACAGTTTTATGTGTTAAAATTTTTTGGACTAGAACAAATTTTCATTTTAAACTGTGTTGTTTTGTTCATTAATATTTTGCTTCTTCTTGTTGTTTTCTACAGGGACTAATAGAACATGACTTATAGAATCCATCACTGAGCATTGAATTGGGTGTCTCAAAGTTATAGTATATTTGTTTTGGAAAGCCATATTTTTTTTTTCCCTGGCTTACATTTGCTGAGTTTGGAAGGAATTTGAGGAGAAATCTGTATAATTTGTAATATAAACTTGGGAAGATGGCTGCTTTGTCGCATCAAGATTCTCGACGTATGTACTCTTGGTGGTGGGATAGTCATATCAGCCCCAAAAACTCAAGATGGCTTCAGGAGAATCTCACAGGTACTGCTGTTTTCTTTCTTTGGTTGTGTACAACTCCTTCATTGTTTGGTTATGCTAGAGTTATCTTAGGAGATATCTAAGTTTTCATCAATGGAAGAATTAACTATTCTAGCTCGACCTTCGTTTCCTTTTAACGGGAGCTTACTTAGCGTGAAGCATTGATTTCCTGCCCATGTTCCATATGAATTCATTATTGTTTAAGTTGTTGTGGAAATGATTGAGGAGAGCTCTTGGTGAGTTAGATCAAATGTACTACTCCTTTTTTTTTTATGGAAGTTCGCGTGATCTCCATCAGATTACAGAAATGGTAACATCATGTTACCATTATAAAAAGAGTTGCATAAATAGTGACATCTGTTATTCACAAAGTGGAGTTGTTGTTTGATTCTTAAGATGCTCTAGATGGCCTTGAAACCTCAACGATTGTGCATTTCAGTTTATAGATTTTGAATATAACATTTCTTGAAATGAT